>WNWK01014839.1:0-47500 GCA_009830355.1 Cherax destructor
CAGAAATATAGTATTCGATGGATAATGGCTCCATTTGAGAGTTCCATACAGACAGACACATCCTTTCCTCCGAAACTGTGTCACATCTTGCTACAGAAAACACCCAACTGTCCCAGCACAATGAAGGAGAAATAGAGACTCCGCTGTTTTCAAGGCTGAGCAGTGAATGCCCGTGGTGAAATAGGGTTTGCAGAGATCAGTTATGTAGAAATGCAGTGAATGGAAAGGTTTGATGCTATATGTCAGGACAAGCAGGGGCAGAAACATCTGCACATGTCTTGGGAATTTCAGGAAAAGGCAGAGGGAATGACTGTCATGAAGTTGGAGGTGGGTGAATGAGGTGAATGGGTATGTGGAAGGGCAAAGTGTTGGAAATAATGGAGGCGATGAGCATATATCTAGACAAGTGGTTTGAGTGCACCTGCAAAAGGGTGAAAGTGGGGGCAGGGATGGCGGATCTTGGTGGAGAGTATTTAAGGGGAATGGGGAGGGAAGTTTGAGAAGGCTGGGAGGTGGTGATTACTGAGGATGAGGGTTGGAGGCAGGGTAAGGAGCAGAAAGAAACGCCGGGTATAGATGGTATCCTCAATGATTTTCTATTTGATGAATTGGGAGAGTGTAAAGGAAACGTAAGGGTTCGTTTGTTCAATCAGATGAAAGAGATATAAGCAGGAAGTACGCAGCGCACATGGGCAGAGTTAGGTAAAAAGGTGAGGTGGGTGACAATCCGGATTACAGAGCGCTGATGATGTATGCTGACTATAAAATTTTTGCCAAAGTGTTGGGGAATAGAATGTAGTAAAAGCACATGGTGTCATTGATATGGACAGGTATGGAACTTGTATCAGAGATGAATAACGGTATGGAGTGATCATGGAGCTTGAGAGGGTAGAGAGGGAGGAAGTACTGGCCTGGGACTGGAGAGCGTGGTAAGGACAGTGTAGAAAGAGACATGTTATAAGGAGTTTATGCGTAGGCAGGGTATGGGAGCAAGTAGGTTGACAGAGACGTTGTATACGGACACGTGGCAGAGTGCAAATCAATGGACATATAGGCGTGCTAGATGAAGGGTTTGCGATTAGGTGCCTCCCCAGTCACAAATCCTGTTTGTACGTTCACAGAACCTCTTTTATAGCCTGATTATGAAGGGGTACAGGAGGGGCGTGAGGGATTTATGGGGATGTGCCACTGGTATAGTGGGGGTATGCAGGGATGACACAACTGTTCCTGGTGGGAGAGAAGAGGGCCTAAGTAATGAAGGATTATACCAATAATATAATAATAATAATAAGGGCTAATATTTTTATTTCGATGCATGTTACAAGTGTACACTGTTATTGGTAGTTACAAATTATAAAACTGTAATGCAAGGAGAGCCTTCACTGGCATGCCGCATTAGGGCAGTTTATAAGTATTATAAGTATATTTGGGAAAGGAAAGTGCCAGTCAATGAATATCTAAGTTGTTGAGGTAGGTAATTGGGAGGAGGGGGTCTGGGGGCGAGGTACGGTGGCCAGTGCAGATCGGTTAAAGATTTGTGAGAAAAATATTCTAATAGAAGGGGAGGGTATGAAAGGGAGGGAGGTGGAGAATTGGCTGGAAGGTATGGGGGGTATGTTGAATGGTGGTTTCGGATAAATTTGCTTATCAGAGGGGGCGGGCCGGAGGAGAGGTTCTTGGGGAGTATCGGGAAGGGTATTGGGGGAGGAGGAGGTGTAAGGTTTGTGAGGGAGAGATCTGAGGAGTGAGGTCTGAGAGGCAGTGAAGGGGTTACGTTGGGGAAGCTGCCAGGCATTGATGGGTTGGCTGGGGATTTATATGTGCATTTATTGGTGGTATTGAGGGGCTATGGGCATGTTGATGAATGAAATGAAGGAAGGAGGATATATGGGGAGTCGCTGAGGACAGGGGGTTCTTATATTTTAGTGCAAAATGAGTGACCAGGTGGTCTAAGGATTATAGGGGAACAGCATTGTTAACGGCAAGGATTATGTAAAAGATTTTTACAAAATATTGGCCAATAGAATAAAGTTAGTTGAAAGGTATATTGCATGAATAATAACTGTGTTCCTAAAGGAGCATTAGACCGGGGCACAGGTGATAAAGCCAGTTTGGTCGACTAGACGCAAGGAGGGTGTGTTGAGTTTGACTGGCAAAGTGCTGATGAGTGGAATGAGGAGATATGATGGAGGTCTAACGACAAGGTTTTGGAGAGGTGGTGGTGGGTGGGTTTGTGACTTTGTAAGGAGGGGGCTTGACTAGGAGTACAAATAAATGGAGTGTAGAGAGCGTGGAAATGAATAGGGGTATTTAGGCAAGGTTGCTCCTTTTGTCTCAAATATTGTTTACTAATGCAGGATCCATTTTATAGATTAGTTGAGGAGGGGTTAGAAAAAAGTATGGGGCAGGGAGTTAGGAGGAGGTAGGAGGAATCATTGGGTATGGATGACACAACAGTTTAGCTCATTCTGAGGAGGCAGCCGAAATAACACCAAGTTATGGATTTTTTGGGAGGGTGACAGGGGGAGATGAGAGTTAGGGGTGGGAGTTCAAATTATTGGAGGTCAAGTTGCAGGTTGGGAGGGATGATGGTGGAGTAAAGGTTGGGGTTGTGTGCAGTCCATTAAGATATGAGGGATCATCTCAAAGTGGATCTCGGGGGAGGCAAGGAGGGTTAACTTCAATTGGTGGTGGATGTAACCAATGATGAGGGTTGGGGGTGGGGGAAGTAATCTATTGCAAAGGGCAATGGTGGTTAATGTATTGCGTATTCTAAATTGTGGTTTCCGTGGTAGTTTATCTGTTATTGGATGTGGATGTGAAGTATTTATTGGAAGTACAAGTTTTGAATTACGTGGTGGGATTTGGTAGGCACTGGCTGAGTATGGAGGTGGGTGGAATTAGGTTGATGGTGGGTGGTTATGCCTTTGAGGGAGTAGGTTGAGAGGTGTTTCAGACGGCACTTAGTTTTTTAGAATGAGAGGAGAAAGGAAGGAGAGCAGACAGTAATATGATAACTGAGGTGGTAGAGAGGGATGTTTTGCATTAGAGGCAACACAAACATCCTGATATGAATGAGATTTGAAGTGTTGGTAATTTTTTTTTATATTTTATTGAAACAGGTACAATGCATAGTAAAATAATACATCCAAGAACATCAAATTATCCAATAGGACACAATAATGAACTACACAACCTCACAATTTGACTGCAAATATCAGAATGCTACTAGAAGCACACACATTAGATAATATTAAACATAAAATATATATAAACATTTCTCAACAAAAGATACTATCGTGACGCTCACAATACTTCATAAACAACACAATGACAAACACTGACAACGCCACAAATCACCGCGTCTGTATATAAAGAAATTTAAATAACGAACATTACACACAACCCATCAACATTTACATCCAAGAACCTCCTAATACACAATCAAGAACATTAACTTACTAAAACAACATAAAATAATCTTTTTCCACACCATGATTGCAGTAATGTGTATTACTAGGGGACACTCCCTATTCAAATGATATAAAACATATTTAATGATTTTCATCACTGTCCCATGACACACACCTGATACCCATTTCCCGCATGCTGCACTATAAGAACCCCCCATGACTCCTTCTCCAGACTGTCATGTAACCCACTGCTAACTGAACAGAGCCTCGACACTTAAATACACACCACAACAGTTGATGAAACTCTTATTACACATACTTATCCTGAATTGTACCACCTCTGTCTGAAGCCTCTATCCGCCTCAACACTTACTCCTCCCCTGCAGATTTGAAAATGCTCCCTTTCTCACCTCTACCTTTCACTCCTTTAACTCCCACACTGTGGAGGTCTGGCAACCCTCCGGAAGATCCACTCCCATTTCCCATAACTTCTTTAGTTCGGCATTTAGTCCTAGTAAAACCTGTAAGCAACAAGGATCTGTCAAGCGCTTCAGCAGCCGCCACCTGATGACCCAAATAATAACAAACAGTGGTCAATTACACTTACTGCTTTGTCACATTAACACTTATGACCCTAAAATCTAGGTACCAGCCAATGACTTGGTTTCCCTACAGGAGGATTTTCCTAATCAGACACTTAACTATTCTGCACTGCCTTATAACTACTCTCCAAAGAACACCACTGCAGGATAAGCAGTCAGCTCCTCCCCCACACAATGCATAACCACTCCCTTCCACTAATCCCCTATGCAACAACACCTAGATGAAGTATGCCACGCAGAAACTTATAAACTACCTCCCTAATTCCTCGGATCAATCCTAGCTCCCCAACAATCCCCACACTACACCCCTGCCATACAGGGTATACACTTACCACTGCTACCACCCTTCCCATTCCCACCCCATCCAACACCCTAAGTCACCCCTTCCTGGTCCTGAACTACTAACATAAATCAAATCATCCTCACAGTCCTTAACTCCCTTTTTACCCTTCCACCATCGACCTATATCCTCAGGAATCCAGCCAGTCCTCTTCCCTCCTTCCCTCATAACACTCCTCTTCATACACACTTTTAACTGGCTGGATGCAAAGAAATAAGCCCGCCCTCACGATGAGACCACTCCCCACTTACCACCTGCAGCCTGAACCCCATATAAATCACATTATTCTTCCCAGGAACTCTACATACACATCACAACCCACCAGTGGATATACTGACCTAACATGCCACAATTTACTATAGGATCAATATATTAACCCACTATCGCTCCACGTAAAGTTAACTCGCCGCCCTATACTCCGATAAATCGACTTAACACCCTCATCCATCAATCTCTCCCCGACCTACCAATTTCGCCTGCTCTACACCTGCATGTATACTACACTCCAAATTTTCAACCTGATCCACAAGTTTCCCACTGCCACAACTCCTATCCCCACCTCCCCTACCCTCCTCCCCACCTCCATGTACAATGATCTTCTCTTCATTTTCACACCTGTTGCTTCTCCAAAACTCCCCCCACTGCCCCCAAATCTCACCTATCCCTAACTAAAACTCTGTATCATCCATATATCCTACTTACACCACGCCCCTTACCCTATCAACTGTCACATTTACCCCAAGATATCTCCTTATCTCCTATAGAGGGATCCTGAACACAGGCAAACAAATAATGCAAAGGCATACCTGCCCCAATCTCCCTGCTATTCAATACGTCTCCCTAAAAAACCATTCACCTGCACACACACACGTGCTCCCCTCACATAACGACTGTGCCCATCCCACCACTTCCAGCCCCGAACCCTGCCATCCTGCATGAATTCCACTGTAATGCCTCACGGTAAACACTACTACATGGCCCTCCAATCTAATGCTAAAACCCCAGCTCCTTCCACCCGATTCCAGCCGATGAAATCCTGATACGCTCCGTGTCCCCTACACATTGATCCGCCTAAATCCTACTGTCCTCATCTATCACCCTGCCTACTAACACCTTCAGATGATTCCAATATTCACGTAGATCTTATAACTGAGCACACTAGGTAAGCACTCTATAATCGTACTTACACACATGCAGCCCGCTTGGCACCAGCACAGCCACACCTGTCCACTGTATGTCCCCACACCCTTCTATGCCTCATTTCATTAAACAAACTACTAAAAACCCTCTAACACTCCCCACCTTCCACATAAAACTCCACAAGGTAAAACCATCCAAACCTGGGACTTGCCCATTGTAGTGATACTGGTCCTTTGTGGGAGCCGCAGCAGACACAATGCTGCACCACCTTCGAAATTCTTTACAATAACAACAAACAGTACAGCTACGGCCCAGCATGGCAGGTGGTCCTCTCGTTGTTTTCGCATATCTGTGATGCAGATTACATGGTAAGCTTAAACAGCCTGCCAGTAGCTATAGCTTTTCTCTGGAGGACATATGCACCTTACATCACCTGGGCTCCCAGCAGCAGTCATTAGATGTATTTTCTGTTGCAGATATGTACCATGCGGATTTGTGTCTACAAAGCCTTGTAGGAATAAGGCCCGTGTTTTTTACTACAACAATTTATTGAACACAAATATCCTGGGCTACCTGGTGGCATTCTGAGCTAGACTACACCGCAACATGGAGCGCTTACTGAAACCTTTGAGAGACCAGATTCCACCCCAGTGTATCAACGGCTGCCCAGGAATGGAAGCACTGGTTCTAAGACTTCTGAAAACTTCCTTGAGGAGCCTTCCTCAGGAAGATCTAGATAAAACTAAGCCTGCCCATCAACTTGTGTCACCTAAAATCTATGAGGTTATTTCTGAGTGTAATACCTATGAAGATGCTATCACTGTCCTCAACCAGTATTAAACCTACAAATGATATCTTGCACGATATCGTCTTGCAACTGCTGCCAGCAGATTGGTGAATCCTTAGAGGAATACTTTACATTGAAAATATTAGGTAAGGACTGTAACTCTTGAGCAGACAGCTTCTTGTATTGTGAAGAGTCCATCAGGATGCTTTTATCAGTGTGATGTCACCATTGTGAATGCTTAGGTGTCAGAAAGAGGTGTAAAGAATAAAAGAATAAAGAATCAAGATTTTATTTGCAAAGGTTTCAATGTGTAATTACAATTTTGATTTGTTAAGTACAAAGAAAGCCACTGTCATGCCAGAGCATTTTGGGCAGAATAATCCTAGCTCATAATAACTACTTAAGTCTAGACAAGCTAAGAGTGGTTAACTTTTTAATAAATCTTTATTTTATCTTGATATTAATGTGAGGTAGTCAAGGTGGAGGTTTGTAAATATAATAAATCTTGAAGTTGCACACAATAAAAACAATATTACAATTAATATCAACTGTTTTTCTTTTCAATAACAGGCTCTACAAACAAACCTATGGTATGGGAATGGGGTCCCCAAGAGAGCAAAACATCATCCCCACCAGCATCACTTGGTTATGTTATGTGGATGATGGCCTCATAATAACTCCCAAACATGTGGAATCTTCAGGTTGATGAACCGGCAATCCAGTTTACACTGGAAGAAGAGTCCAGTGACAAGCTACCTTTTCTAGACGTCCTCATTCACAAAGTAAATAATCTAAGATTTCAAGTTTACTGAAAACCTACAAACAAAAATGATCTCACACACTTCTATTCCAGTCAAGATACTAAGACCAAAAATTAGCATCATCATTGAGATACTGCAGCACGGACCCTGGCTTCAAAGCCGTAGAACTACGGGACGGACCCTCAAGGGGTTAATGAGGCAATAACAGTGCTGTAATTGTACATATGGACATTAGTTACAATGAATACAAAAAAATTGAATATTCTATTAGTTCATGCTATATGGCTTTAATAAGTTTGGTAGAGAAAAATTACAGTTTGGATTATTAACCTAACGTGGACGCAATGGAATGATTAATTGAGAGGATTACAGATATTGAGAGTAAGTATGTATTGATTATAATGTTTTAATTAGGTTCAAGATATTGAGCAAATGCACAATCCAACCACTAACAGAAATATTTGCCCAATCTATTTTTATGCTACCCAAGCAATACCTGGAGAGAGTTCCAGGGGTCAACACCCCTGCGGCCCGGTCTGTGACCAGGCCTCATGTTGGATCAGAGTCTGATCAACCAGGCTGTTACTGCTGGCCGCACACAGTCCAACGTACGAACCACAGCCCGGCTGGTCAGGTACCTACTTTAGGTGCCTGTCCAGTGCTTGCTTGAAGACAGCCAGGGGTTTGTTGGTAATCCCCCTGATGTATGCTGGGAGGCAGTTGAACAGTCTTGGGCCCCTGACACTTTTTGTGTTGTCTCTCAACATGCTAGTGGCACCCCTTCTTTTCATTGGGGGGATGTTACATCGCCTGCTGAGTCTTTTGCTTTCGTAGGGAGTGACTCTCGTGTGCAAGTTTGGTACTAATCCCTCGAGAATTTTCCATGTATATATATAATAATGTATCTCTCCCGCCTGCGTTCTAGGGAGTACAGGTTTAGGAACTTCAAGCGTTCCCAGTAATTGAGGTGGTTTATCGCAGTTATGCGTGCCGTGAAGGTTCTCTGCACTCCCTAAGTCTATCAGAAAGAGATCGGCCAGTTTCTCCAAAGTACTGAAGAGGACAGGAGGAGCAAGAAATAGAGTAAACACCAGGAGAATCTATAGAGGGAGGGGAGGTATGAACTAGATTAGTGCGAAGAGTGTTAGTCTGGCGAAAGGTAAGTTTGATGTCTAAGGAACGGAGAGAGTTGTTGAGATTAGAGAGACCAGAGATATAGGGAAGGCAGAGGACAGGAGAGTTCTCAGGAGTAGAGGGTTTAGGAGAGAAGAAAGTCCATTTGGCACGAGAGAAAGCAGAGTCAATGAAATGGGAAGGGTAGCCAAGGCGGGAAAATGAATTATGAAGAGTGGAAATTTCTGCTTCAAGGAACTGAGGATCACAAATAAGAACATAAGAATGGAGGAACACTGCAGAAGGCCTACTGGCCCATACAAGGCAGGTCCTTATCAAAACCACCACTACCTAAGAATTTATTCCCGTACTCACGACACCAATCAAACCCAGCCCCTCCCACTCATGTATTTGTCCAATCTCTTTTTAATTAAAGCCACCCAAGGTCCTAGCCTCTATCACCCTACTCGGAAGATTGTTCCACGCATCTACAACTCTGTTCGAAAACCAGTACTTGCCTATATCCTTTCTAAATCTAAATTTATCCAATTTAAATCCGTTATTTCTGGTTCTTACTTGGTTCGATATCCTCAGTATTTTATTAATATCTCCTTTGTTTATGCCCATCATCCACTTGTACACCTCGATGATATCTCCCCTCATTCTACGTCTCTCCAGAGAGTGGAGATTCAACGCTCTAAGTCTATCTTCATACGGGAGATTTCTTATACTGTAAATCATTTTAGTCATTCTTCTTTGTATGTTCTCCAATGAATCTATATCCATCCTGTAGTAAGGAGACCAAAACTGAGCTGCATAATCCAAATGAGGTCTCACTAGTGATGTATAGAGCTGTAAAATAACTTTTGGACTTCTGTTACTTATACTTCTTGAAATAAATCCTAGTAATCTGTTAGCCTTATTGCGCACACTTAGGCACTGTTGTCTTGGCTTTAGATTCCTGCTTACCATGACTCCCAAGTCTTTTTCACATTCTGTATGATCAAGCTCTACTTCACCTAGTTTATAAATTCGAGGGATATTTTCATTACCAAGGACTAGTTAGTACCTTACACTTGTCCACATTGAACTTCATCTGCCACTTTTCAGATCAAGACATTAATTTGTCCAAATCCTCCTGGAGTTCACTGGTATCCTCCTCAGAATTAATTATACGGCCTATTTTTGTATCATCAGCAAATTTACTCATGTCACTTGCAATTCCTTCATCAAGGTCATTTATGTAAATTATGAACAACAATGGGCCTAAAACTGATCCTTGTGGAACGCCACTAGTGACTAATCCCCATTCAGATTTGACCCCATTAATGGAAACTCTCTGCTTTCTATTGGTAAGCCATGCCTCTATCCATGCTAGAACTTTACCTCCTATACCATGAGCTGCCACCTTTCTTAAGAGTCTCTTGTGAGGTACTCTATCGAAGGCCTTACTGAAATCGAAGTAAACTATATCATATTCTTTATCACTGTCTACTGCCTCAAATGTTTTATTGAAAAACGTCAGTAAATTTGTTAGGCAGGAACGACCTCTCGTGAACCCATGCTGAGTTTCATTAATCAAATTATGCTCTTCAAGGTGACTTCTAATAATATCAGCTATAATTGATTCTAATAATTTGCCTACTATAGATGTGAGGCTTATTGGACGGTAATTTGATGGAATTGACTTATCCCCTGCGGAGAGCACTGAGAAAGAGGGAGATAAGAACACTCTTCTAGTTCATACCTCCCCTCCCTCTATAGATTCTCCTGGTGTCTACTCTATTTCTTGCTCCTCCTGTCCTCTTCAGTACTTTTGAGAAACTGGCCGATCTCTTTCTGACAGACTTAGGGAGCACAAAAATAGTGTTGACCCACAGGATGGGTATGGGGTGCATAATAAAGATATCAAACAAGCTTGCCGACACTAATAATGCTCTTTTCTGTCATGTCAGAGATCACAGTCATCCTATTGATTGGTCTTCTGCTAAAACTGTCTACCCTATGTCCAACTTTCATAGTCGCCGTCTGGTTGAATCCTCCCTTATACACAACTTTCCCTGTATGAATCTTAGCCCTGGCTTTGTCTCTGTAGATGCTTTCCTCTCCCATTACATTGTTAAATGCTCCAAACTTCAGAACACCTGTGACTTAACCTGATTCCTTCTCCTTCTATCTCTTACCCCTTCTCCTCTTTCTCCTTTCTCCTCTGTGTTTTCTTTCTTTTCTTTTGCCTTGTATTTGTCCTTCTTTATTTTATTTTAATTTCATTTTCCCCCCTCTGTGTTGTTGTCCTCACCCTATGCGGGCCGCCAGCTTCATTGCAGTGCTCCTTTCCTAGAATATGACTGACTCCACTACTACTACTACTACGACTACCACCATTATTACCCCTCCACCACTTTCTTGTGCCCTTCCCTGTCTGCCTGCCTATAAATACCCCTTCTTCCTGTCCTGTTTTAGTGTGACTTTGTAAATGGTCCAAGTCGGGCCGAAACGTCGTCGTAAGCTCCTCTCTTTCTTATATGTGCGGGTTGTGTGTGTAATGCTCTGCATATTAGGGGCTTTTGGCATATACACCCCATTTATATCCATAACTATGTACATCTTCGTATCATGTTCAGTTCAGTTCAGACTCTCAGGTAAGGACCCACTAGGGGCGAGGGGGAAGTGGGGACAGAAGAAGAATAGCCGGTGAGAGGAAGAGCTAAAGTCGAAGAGAAAGAGTCAGGACTAAACCCAACAGTCTAACTACTAATTTTCGTATCATGTTACAATAAAAATTATTATTATTATTATTATTATTATTATTATTATTATTATTATTATTATTATTATTATTATTATTATTATTATTATTATTATTATTATTATTATTATTATTATTATTATTATTATTATTATTATTATTATTATTATTATTATTATTATTATTATTATTATTATTATTATTGTGGGGAATTCTGAAACTACCTGTCTGGGCTTCACCGCCACTTAGAAACAAATAATCTCAACGGAGATGACCGCCAATTTAATTTACCGTGGTTATCCCCGTGAGGCGTGTGAGAAAACGTAACCCACTCGTGGTCGCGTCAAGGGGTCCCTTCGATATTCTCACAGTCTAGACCACATCTACTCTAGACCAGTTATAAATTGAAATGGATAACACCAATAGGTACGGTGTTATTATTAATTGTGGACTGTATATGTATATGATAAACTGATTAGAAAGAGAGGGAAGAGAGTACACACATTTACGAGATTAAACCATCACTCACACAGTATCAGTGATAGTTGCTGGAGTTGCTGGAGATCGTTGACAAATCTACAGCAAGTTTTCCCTAACATATCCCATATAACTGGCCAGCTACAATAGGTACGAGGGGGAGAATACTTACTGTGGGGAGGAGGCAGTATTCTTGACAGTCCCCCTTGATACAAACGAATTCTTCAACACTTGTCCAACCTTTGGACGAAGACCTACTTCGACTAGTGGATGGTACCACTATGACCCCGCCTCCTCCTGCTTCGCCTCACCTGACTACAGTATATAAGCCACCTCTACGGCCCTGTGCTGTACTTTCTACAAGATTGATGGACTGAACACATCGACTCCAGGCCGAGGGACTGATAACCTCAAACTCCTCCTCTCCTTACACCTTTCTACTTTGTATTGGACTGATGAAGCCACTGTGTGGCGAAACGTTTCCTCAATAAAGATACCCAAGTGTTGCATATGTCTAATTTATAGCGTTGTCTTACTGGTAGACACAAGTCTCCCGGCAAGATGATGGTAGATTGGTTGTCCCGATGAGTCAAAGGAAATTGATTCCCTTGATCCCTCTATAGTCCTCGAGACTGGACTAAGAAATTTCATGCAATCAATCGGGAAGTAGCGACTTGTATCATCTCGCTCATTCAGGACCCTGTACACTGTGTACGTTAGGCCCATACTGGAGTATGAAGCGCCAGTTTGGAACCCTCATCTAGCCAAGCATGTAAGAAAACTAGAAAAAGTGCAGAGGTTTGCAACAAGACTAGTCCCGGAGCTAAGGGGTATGTCCTACGAGGAGGAGAGGTTACGGGAAACCGACCTAACGACATTGGAAGACAGGAGAGATAGAGGGGACATGATAACGACATATAAGATACTGAGAGGAATAGACAAGGTGGACAGAGAAAGAATGTTCCAGAGATGGGACACAGCAACAAGGGGACACAGTTGGAAGTTGAAGACTCAAATGAATCATAGGGATGTTAGGAAGTATTTCTTCAGTCATAGAGTGGTCGGGAAGTGGAATAGCTTTGGAAGCGATGTAGTGGAGGCAGGTTCCATACATAGCTTTAAGGAGAGGTATGATAAAGCTCATGGAGCAGGGAGCGTGACCCAGTAGCGGCCAGTGAAGAGGCGGGGCCAGGAGCTATGAATCGACCCCTGCAACCACAACTAGGTGAGTACAACTAGGTGAGTACAGGTGATCAGGCTGAGGAAGGTAGGAGGGGAGGTCACAAGAAATGACCGGGAAGTGTGTGAGGAACTCAACATGAGATTCAAAGGTGTTCACAGAGGAGATAGAAGGGACTCCAGAAAGGAGGAGAGGTAGGGTACACAATCAGGTGCTGGACACAATACACACAACTGAGGAGAAAGTGAAGAGGCTACTAAGCGAGCTAGATACCTCAAAGGCGATGGGGCCGGATAACATCTCTCCATGGGTCCTGAGAGAGGGAGCAGAGGAGCTATGTGTACCCCTAACAATGATCATCAACACATCTATCGAAACAGGGCAGCTATCTGAGGTATGGAGGACAGCAAATGTAGTTCCAATTTTTTAAAAAAGGAGACAGGAACGTAGCACTAAACTACATACCAGTGTCACTGACATGTATAGTATGCAAGGTCATGGAGAAGATAGTCAGGAGAAGAGTGGTGGAGCACCTAGAAAGGAATGAGCTTCTCAACGATGGCCAACACGGTTTCAGGGACGGGAAATCCTGTGTCACAAACCTACTGGAGTTCTACGACAGGGTGACAGCAATAAGACAAGAGAGAGAGGAATTCTATGAGAGGGTGACGGCAGTAAGACAAGAGAGAGAGAGGGGTGGGTAGATTGCATTTTCTTGGACTGTAAGAAGGCGTTTGACACAGTTACACACAAGAGATTAGTGCAAAAGCTGGAGGACCAGGCAGGAATAACATGGAAGGCACTTCAATGGATCAGGGAATACCTGTCAGGAATACAACAGCGAGTCATGGTACAATGGATCAGGGAATACCTGTCAGGAAGACAGCAGCGAGTCATGGTACGTGGTGAGGTGTCAGAGTGAGCGCCGGTGACGAGGGGTTCCACAGGGGTCAGTCCTGTGACCAGTGCTGTTTCTGGTATTTGTGAACGACATGACGGAAGGAATAGACTCCGAAGTGTCCCTGTTTGCAGATGATGTGAAGTTGATGAGAAGAATTCAGTCGGACGAGGACCAGGCAGAACTACAAAGGGATCTGGACAGGCTGCAAGCCTGGTCCAGCAATTGGCTCCTGGAGTTCAACCCCACCAAGTGCAAAGTCATGAAGATTAGGGAAGGGCAAAGAAGACCGCAGACGGAGTACAGCCTAGGGGGCCAGAGACTGCAAACCTCAATCAAGGAAAAAGACCTTGGGATGAGTATAACACCAGGTACATCTCTTGAGGCGCACATCAACCAAATAACTGCTGCAGCATATGGGAGCCTAGCAAACCTAAGAACAGCACTCCGACATCTTAATAAAGAATCGTCCAGGACCCTGTACACTGTGTACGTTAGGCCCATACTGGAGTATGCAGCACCAGTTTCGAACCCACACCTAGCCAAGCACGTGAAGAAGCTCGAGAAAGTGCAAAGGTTTGCAACAAGACTAGTCCCGGAGCTAAGGGGTATGTCCTACGAGGAGAGGTTAAGGGAAATCGACCTGACGACACTGGAGGACAGGAGATATAGGGAGGACATGATAACAACATATAAGATACTGAGAGGAATTGACAAAGTGGACAGAGACAGAATGTTCCAGAGATGGGACACAGCAACAAGGGGACACAGTTGGAAGTTGAAGACTCAGATGAATCACAGAGATGTAAGGAATTATTTCTTCAGTCACAGAGTGGTCGGGAAGTGGAATAGTTTACGAAGTGATGTAGTGGAGGCAGGCTCCATACATAGCTTTAAGAAGAGGTATGATAAAGCTCATGGCGCAGGGAGAGTGACCCAGTAGCGGCCAGTGAAGAGGCGGGGCCAGGAGCTATGACTCGACCCCTGCAACCACAACTAGGTGAGTACAATTAGGTGAGTACACACACACATATGTATATATATATATATATATATATATATATATATATATATATATATATATATATATATATATATATATATATATATATATATATATATATATATATATATATATATATATATATATATATATATATATATATATATATCAATGCACCACGCAGAAATAAGCGGGTATATACAGAGAAGATCGCAGTCACCAGGACTCGATACTACTACTGGGGACGGTCAAGATTCCCAGGCAGTGCTCTTAACCACTCGGCCACACAAATGCCACATAAGCTGGGCAGCCAGGTTCACAAGCCATGTTCAAAACATACAGGAGGAGATTAAGGAACTTAAGGCTCTCTGACGTGCCTGGGCTGGGGAAGAAACATGGCTTTTGAACCAGGCTGCCCAGCTTATGTGGCATTTGTGATGGCCGAGTGGTTAAGGCCTCATCGAGTCCTGGTGACTTCGATCTTTCTCTGTATATACCCGCTTATTTCTGCGTGGTGCAAGTGGGTATATGGTGAAAGTGAGTATATTTCCTTAAGCTGAGATTAATATTGCCTAGTCTGCTCACCGCTTGCAGGACCATTAGGTTACTTCCCACCTCTAGGCTAAGGAAAAGAGGCCCGTTTGGTCAAAGGGGAAAATCGAGCTCCCTGGGCTGACTACCGTTATAACACCTGCAAATAGGGATTTTTAATTCTATTGTTGGCCTGAGAGATATATCTTCTCTGCCAGAAATCCTTCAGGCAGCAGGAAAATCCTCTCCACTCGATCCTAAACAAGCGACCCTTTCAACCCTCGAACACTAATTCTCAATTTCCGGAACAAAATCCCCGATGCCTAATCTTCTGTCTCGAATACACGATGCTAAATCTACAGTTACGAATCCATGATCCCGAAATTATTGATCCAGAATTCTCGATCACGAATCCTTTGCTTTTAATCCTCCGGCCCGAGTTCTCGAATCCGAATCTCCAATCTCTGATTCTGAATCCTTTAACATACTGCCTCGACCAGGCTGTGATCCATGGATTATCTTTACCACATGAGCCTCTGAAACCATTAAGCTTTACACTACATGTCTGAACGCTTTTACATGCTGCTGGAGCCTGAAACTGGAGGTGTCAGGAGTGTTGGTATACCTGGAGGGGGTTTCGGGGGTCAACGTCCCAGCGGCCCGGTCTGTGACCAGACTTCGGGGTGAATCAGGTGAATCAGGAGACAGGTCCTTAGCTTCGAACTATAGACCAATAAGCCTAACCTCCATAGTGGGAAAATTTATGGAATCAATAATAGCCGAGGCAATTCGTAGCCATCTTGAAAAGCATAAATTAATCAATGAATCTCAGCACGGTTTTACAAAAGGGCGTTCCTGCCTTACAAATTTAATAATTTTTTTCACTAAGGTATTTGAGGAGGTAGATCATGGTAATGAATATGATGTTGTGTATATGGACTTCAGTAAGGCTTTTGATAGAGTCCCACATCAGAGACTATTGAGGAAAATTAAGGCACACGGAATAGGAGGAGAAATTTTTTCCTGGATAGAGGCATGGTTAACAAATAGGCAGCAGAGAGTTTGCATAAATGGGGAGAAATCAGAGTGGGGAAGTGTCACAAGCGGTGTTCCACAGGGGTCAGTATTGGGCCCCTTGTTGTTCACAATCTACATAAACGACATAGATGAGGGAATAATTAGCGAAATAAGCAAGTTTGCCGATGACACCAAAATAGGCCGTCCAATTCATTCAAATGAGGACATTAGAGGACTCCAGGAAGATTTGAATAGACTGATGCAGTGGTCGGAGAAGTGGCAGATGCAGTTTAATATAGATAAATGCAAAGTTCTAAATATTGGACAGGACAATAACCATGCCACATATAAACTAAATAATGTAGATCTTAATACTACTGATTGCGAAAAGGATTTAGGAGTTCTGGTTAGCAGTAATCTAAAACCAAGACAACAGTGCATAAGTGTTCGCAATAAAGCGAACAGAATCCTTGGCTTCATATCAAGAAGCATAAATAATAGGAGTCCTCAGGTTGTTCTTCAACTCTATATATCCTTGGTTAGGCCTCATCTAGATTATGCTGCACAGTTTTGGTCACCGTATTACAGAATGGATATAAATGCTCTGGAAAACGTACAAAGGAGGATGACTAAGTTGATTCCATGTATCAGAAATCTTCCCTATGAGGATAGACTGAGGGCCCTGAATCTGCACTCTCTAGAAAGACGTAGAATTAGGGGGGATATGATTGAGGTGTATAAATGGAAAACAGGAATAAATAAAGGTGATGTAAATAGCGTGCTAAAAATATCTAGTATTGACAGGACTCGCAGCAATGGCTTTAAGTTGGATAAATTCAGATTCAGGAAGGATATAGGAAAGCATTGGTTTGGTAATAGAGTTGTCGATGAGTGGAACAAACTCCCGAGTACAGTTATAGAGGCTAAAACGTTGTGTAGTTTTAAAAATAGGCTAGATAAATATATGAGTGGGTGCGGGTGGTTGTGAATTGGACCTGACTAGTTTGTGCTACTAGGTCAGATGCCGTGCTCCTTCCTTAAGTGGATGTAACCTGACCTGGCTGGGTCGGGGCATTGGCTTAAGCCGGTGGGAGACTTGGACCTGCCTCGCATGGGCCAGTAGGCCTGCTGCAGTGTTCCTTCTTTCTTATGTTCTTATGTAAACAGACGTAGGAGCCACACTGTCATGCAAATTCGGGTATCATCCGCAAAGGAGGACACGGTGCTGTGGCTTACATCTCTATGGGGCTGGTATATATTGCTATACTTCATGTCACTTTTCGTTTTTTTCTGTCTTCACTACACCAAACCGTATGATATCATTGTTATTAAACTATGGTAGGCCAACTGGTGTAAACAGTTTACTTGTGAATTTTTTTCATAAATATCCTGAATGTGGACTATATAAATGTAAAATAATAATGAGTAAATTTAAATAATTTAATAATTATGTGTTAAAATAGTGCTGGATTTGACCCTCGAGAAACATCGAGTGGGGGGATGGGGTCCAGCAGGGGAGAGAGACGCTGACAATATGGCGATGTATGACTGGCAGCACAGTTGAGTGTGATTAATCCGGCGTCATCGAGGCCGAAAATGGGTTTATCGGTTGGAATCAAGGATTAGAAGTTTATTTAGCGTCCTTTGAAGTAGTAAATGAATTTATAACTTGTGAAACAGCTCCAATATGGCCGTATGAGGAGAAATAAGAGGACCGCAAATTTTCTGTGCAGCCCCATCACATGTAATGTATGCTTACCCATAATTAACAGTATATATTGCCTTGGCCAATGCATATATTCTGATAGGGATGCATTAGGATGTGACCACAATAATTGTTATTTGTAATTAAAGTGATAATATTATCAAAGTGATGAGAAAGTTTACCCAGTCTCTATGCGCTATACTTAATGTCTATAGATGATTTAAACCCAACAACTCTTTTGTAAATTCAGGTCAGGAAACAACTTACACACTCCAAACTCTATAATTTACCAGCATTACTGGTATTATTTTTTACATCATTACTCCATCATTACTCCACCCACCACCATCTCTACTACAACAACCACCATCACTACTCCACCCACCACCATATCTACTCCACCCACCACCATCAGTACACCACCCACCACTATCAGTACTCCACCCACCACCATCACTACTTCACCCACCACCCACCACCATCAGTACACCACCCACCACTATCAGTACTCCACCCACCACCATCACTACTCCACCCACCACCATATCTACTCCACCCACCACCATCAGTACACCACCCACCACTATCAGTACTCCACCCACCACCATCACTACTCCACCCACCACCATCAGTACACCACCCACCACTATCAGTACTCCACCCACCACTATCAGTACTCCACCCACCACTATCAGTACTCCACCCACCACTATCAGTACTCCACCCACCACTATCAGTACTCCACCCACCTTAATGTTTCTGGAAAAACTCTGAGTGTTGAAATGGAGGTTACCTCTTCCCCAGATTTATACAAGAACCAAACAAGGGACGAGGTGCCTCACTACAATCTGGGATTAGTGTGAGAGTATTATCCTTCCAGGTATGTCTAGGAGGAGCATGTGGGATGGGACCAAGTACCTGACAATCCTCTGCGTACAGAGTTGGATTTGACTTCAGATACGCCGCTTTTTAACTTTTTTTTTTTTTTTTTAATAACACATCTCCTGTGTCATAAATCGATGAATTTTGGTTTAAAAACAATGAAAAAGTCCCTAATTCCTCTCAGTTTTCAAAAAAGGTCTCCCCTAAATAAAAACTATGAATCACCATATATCTGCGTTACTACTCATAAGTAGCAACTCAGGAAAGTACTAATAGGTATCGAGTGACAGTGACAGTGAATGTGAAGGGAGCGAGTACGAAGATGAAGATGACAGTACTAATCCACCACCAGAAAACACAACAAAAGTAAAGTTGCAACCAATTTGGTGACATCCACAAAAGTTTCAAGTAAAGCCACCAAGATATGCAAACAGTTGTCATTTGATGACATTGACATTCCTACACCAAGTCAAACAGCAATTTACAAGTCAGCATACAAAGAGGCTGCTAAGTTGAAGGAGGAAATGATTGAAAAGTTACAGAATAGGAAATATATATTATATATATATATATATATATATATATATATATATATATATATATATATATATATATATATATATATATCAAACTGCGGCTAGCTGGGGGATCGAACCCTTATTTTAGCTCGTCACGTTGGAAAAGAGCGAAAATTCACGACACTCTAAACCGACCATACAATCCTACAAACAACATGAGCCTAGCGAACTAGGCTTACTTCATGTTGCGAGGACATACGATGGTATGTCCTAGTACAACCATTTGGTGTACTAGCCTCCACAAGAAGTACATTTATTATTGTAACCACGAACAAATGGTCTTTAATCAATAACAAACTGCGGCTAGCCGGGGGATCGAACCCATGTTGTTTTAGCTCGCCTCGTGGGAAGAGAGCGAAAATTAACGACCAAACGGGAAGTAGAATGAAATTAGCTCTGAGGCAATCACACCTTACACCCCGATGGCACGGTGGCTAGCGCTCTTGCTTCACGCACGGAGGGCCCGGGTTCAATTCCCGGCGGGGCCGAAACATTTCGAAGTGTTTCGTTACACACATACATACAACAGGCCTAGTGTCTAATAGACATGTGCCTAGGACAAAATGGTAACTAACCTATGTATGGCTCCTGCCTCCACTACGTCACTTGCCAGATTATTCCCATTTCTGACAACTCTATAACTAAAGAAATTCTCCATAATATCTGTTTGATTCATCTGAGTCCTCTACTTCCAATTGTGACCCCTTGTTTCTGTGTCCCATCTCTGGAACATCCTGCCTCTGTTCACCCTGTCAATTCCTCGAAGTATTTTGTATGTCGTTATCATGTCTTCCCTAACTCTCCTGTCCTCCAGCATCGTCAGGCAGGTTTCCTTTAATCTTTCTTTGTAGGGCATTCCTTTTAGTTCTGTAACTAGTGTTTTTGTTGTTGCTGTTGTGTGTTTGTGTGTTTGCAGAAACAGGTATATAGCCATAGCATTACTATTATTCCTGGAAATTTGCGAACCGTTTTGTAAATATGAAAGAATTCAGCGTTATAATACTGGAGATGAGAAATAGAACAGACGATGAAAATACTCAAAGGACATGATAAGACAGAGACATAATGCTTGAAAGAAAGCAGATGGAGGCAAGAATGGCATAGAAGGATGTTGAATACGCAAATGAATCACAGAACTGTCAGGAAGTTGTTGTTCAGTTTGAGTGTGTTCAGAACGTGTGATAACCTGTATAAGACAGCGGTGGATGCACGGTTAATAGATAGTAAGAATTAAAGGGCCCTTAAAGCCAGGGTTTTAAGTGAAGAATGACCAGAAGCCGATATTCGACACGAGCAGCCACAACAAGGGGGGTATATTTTCCCCCCTCGTTCTGTCAGCTCATAACAACCCATCATATACGCCTATCACGTTATCCAGATGCATCATCACTTGTCATTCCGACTCATCTAGCAGACTCATCATCACCCGTCAGGCAACAGTATCGTCTCCTGTCATGCAAACCCATCATCACCTGTTATTCAAGGCCTTCAAGACCTATTCTACAAAACCATTCACTCCTGTCATAAAGGAAGGGTCACCATTGTCATCAACTTCTGATATAGATGGAAAAGACACACAGTAACACCAAATCCTGTTATAATTAAGGTGATATAATTGAGCTGAGGGGGGCAGTCAGCAGTTTATGATAACATAAGCTTGAAGGGGAACCCTCAAGTGCTTCTGTATGAATCTTTATTATCCACGTTCCTGCTGAAAATCACTTCTGCCTATGTACTGCTATCACTTCCTGCTGTACACACCATTAATCCTCCAAGCAATTCCCGACTCCGAATTCCCAGGGATCAGGCAGGAGGCAGCAGGAAGCAGACAGCAGGCAGCAAGCCGCCACTGGATTAACTCCCTGAGTCTGGCTGCTGCTGCTCGCCTCCTCCTGACCATCATAAACCCTCCGTATTTCCTGCAAACTGTGCTTGAAACAACTGCAGCTGGGCGAGAGTTGCAATTTTCCCTACTGACAACAAGGTTGTAACTTCCCGCAACTGCAGCCTCCCTTCCTCACGCAGGATGCCCATGGCAACACCAACTATCTATTTTACCTCCGGCATATGGTGTTTTTTTCCACACAGTGGGAGATTTCGGCAATCGCTGACTCGCTTCTCTGTTCCTACCCAAACACAAGTAATAAAAATATATCCCTGCCAGAACACAAATAATAAAAGTATATTCCTACCCCAACACAAATAATAAAAGTATATTCCTACCCCAACACAAATAATAAAAGTATATTTTTCCCCAACACAAATAATAAAAGCATATTCCTACCCCAACACAAATAATAAAAGTATATTCCTACCCCAACACAAATAATAAAAGTATATTTTTCCCCAACACAAATAATAAAAGCATATTCCTACCCCAACACAAATAATAAAAGTATATTCCTTTCCCAACACAAATAATAAAAGTATATTCCTTTCCCAACACAAATAATAAAAGTATACTATTCCTACCCCCAACACAATGCAGGAATATTCCCTACTCCAGCACAAGTAATGCAGGAACAGTTCTTGCTCCAACACAAATACGGGTTAAAGGTTCTTACGGATAGTATACAGAAAGGACGAATATTCTTGCTCAAGTATAAGGAAAGGCGCGTGTCTCTCTCACTGTATACGCACTAAAAGTTTCCTTATCCATTCTGTAGGGATTACATTTTTTTTTTAACTGTGACATTGAGTGATAAGCAGCGTTAATTACCCAGATTCAATAATCTTCAAACCTAATGATCTGACCAGCCACCGTAAGTAATTTATATACACCGAGAAGTGATTATCTCAGTATATTTATACCGAGAAGTTTGTTGCGCTCAGAGAAAAGTTCATAAAAATCTAAAATGTTATTTCCTATGTCGATTTTTTCAGGGTTGTTGAAGGCATTTTCTGACATACTTAATTTTTTTAGTTAAAATATGTTGATTATCACACTTTTAATCGAAACCGATAATAATTTAAAAAAAAAGGCAGAATAAAAGTCCATATTTTGTGAAATTCCATTGAAATTAGTTGGAATATCACGTAATTAATTATTACTTTTGATGCGAAATAATTTTAAATATATTTACACTGATTTTAGATAAGTTTGGTGGATAGCAAATAATAAGGAGACAAAAAGAAGTTGGATGAAAAACACACACAGTATAATTAACCCTTTCATTGCACGAGATCCTGCTTACAAAAAACAAAACACGGAACGGGTTTGAACTCATGGCGAGTGAGTCTTAAAACTCCAGGCCAGTGCGTAAACCACTGGGCCAGCTGGCTGCAATAAGATTCATCTAACTAGGTATATTTATGCACCCGTCCCGTGGCTTGTTTGCAATGGTGTTATGATTTCGTGAGTCGTGTTGCTTTAAATAAAGATTTATCAAGTGTGCATGTACGTGTGTTACCTCCCTGGCTAGTACTCTGCTACGTGTGTTACCTCCCTGGCTAGTACTCTGCTACGTGTGTTACCTCCCTGGCTAGTACTCTGCTACGGGTGTTAAATCCCTAGCTAGTACTCTGCTACGTGTGTTACATCCCTAGCTAGTACTCTGCTACGGGTGTTAAATCCCTAGCTAGTACTCTGCTACGGGTGTTAAATCCCTAGCTAGTACTCTGCTACGTGTGTTACATCCCTGGCTAGTACTCTGCTACGTGTGTTAAATTCCTTGCTAGTACTCTGCTACGTGTGTTACCTCCCTGGCTAGTACTCTGCTACGGGTGTTAAATCCCTAGCTAGTACTCTGCTACGTGTGTTACATCCCTAGCTAGTACTCTGCTACGTGTGTTACATCCCTAGCTAGTACTCTGCTACGTGTGTTACATCCCTGGCTAGTACTCTGCTACGTGTGTTAAATTCCTTGCTAGTACTCTGCTACGTGTGTTACCTCCCTGGCTAGTACTCTGCTACGTGTGTTAAATTCCTTGCTAGTACTCTGCTACGTGTGTTACCTCCCTGGCTAGTACTCTGCTACAAGTGTTACATCCCTGGCTAGTACTCTGTTACGTGTGTTAAATTCCTTGCTAGTACTCTCCTACGTGTGTTACATTCCTGTCTAGTACTCTGTTACGTGTGTTACATTCCTTGCTAGTACTCTGCTACGTGTGTTACATTCCTGGCTAGTACTCTGCTATGTGTGTTATATTCCTGGCTAGTACTCTGCTACGTGTGTTACATTCCTTGCTAGTACTCTGCTACGTGTGTTACATTCCTGTCTAGTACTCTGTTACATGTGTTACATTCCTGGCTAGTACTCTGCTACGTGTTTTACATTCCTGTCTAGTACTCTGCTACGTGTGTTACATTCCTGGCTAGTACTCTGCTACGTACTCACCTATTTGTACTCACCTATTTGTGGTTGCAGGGGTCGAGTCATAGCTCCTGGCCCCGCCTCTTCACTGATTGCTACTAGGTCCTCTCTCTCCCTGCTCCATGAGCTAGTACTCTGCTACGTGTGTTACATTCCTGTCTAGTACTCTGCTACGTGTGTTACATTCCTTGCTAGTACTCTGCTACGTGTGTTTCATTCCTGTCTAGTACTCTGCTACGTGTGTTACATTCCTTGCTAGTACTCTGCTACGTGTGTTACATTCCTTGCTAATACTCTGCTACGTGTGTTACATTCCTGTCTAGTACTCTGTTACGTGTGTTACATTCCTTGCTAGTACTCTGCTGCGCGTGTTACATTCCTGGATAGTACTCTGCTACGTGTTACATTTCTAGCTAGTACTCTGCTTCGTGTGTTACATTCCTGGATAGTACTCTGCTGCGCGTGTTACATTCCTGGCTAGTACTCTGCTACGTGTGTTACATCCATGGCTAGTACACTGCTTCGTGTGTTACATTCTTGGCTAGTACTCTGCTTCGTGTTACGTTTCTGGCTCTGTCAGGCTTAAGCTCAATTATATCACGTTATTTTTTAGAAAATGTGTTTTACGAGTAACGTTACAGCAACTTATGCTGTACTACAGTAGCCTATAGATGAATGGTTCAGAGAACCGACTGCTCCTACGACTACTGCCTACAGTACATAAGCTACCTCTTCTCACATATGCTGTATTCTCTTCAAGATAGATGGACTGACAACATCGACTCAAGGTTGAGGGACTGATTACCTCAAACTCCTCCTGTTCTTCACGTTTCTCCTTTGTATGGACTGATGAAGCCACTGTGTGGCGAAACGTTTCCTCAATAAAGATACCCAAGTGTTGCATATGTCTAATTTATCTACAGTAGCCTAATATTGATACGTGATGTTATATAATTTAACAGTGAAGTTCAATAATTTAAAACCTGTTTCAGTTTGCCGAGGAAGTAAAAAATACATGAGTTTCACATGAACCTAATCTAAATACAAAAAAAAAAAGCTAAACACAGGTTGGAGGTGCCAGTTATAATTACAGCTATTTTTTCCCCATATATCGCTGGCAAAGACTCCGGTTAATCCGGATCTCGCTGCATCACCTGCATAATGAATACATAAGTGTGAGTGTTAAAATTATATAAAGGTATTTTTACATCCAGGCAGTATAAACTTATCAAAATTAGTGAGTTGATTCTAGCTCAGGGGTTCCCAGCCTTGTCTACGTCCCGCACTCCTGGGTAATGTTTCGTGCCTCCCTACCTTCCCTCCGTCCTCTTCCTTCCTGCCCTTTTTAATCTGTATGTGTTCACGTCAGGTAAGTTTTCGGTAAAATAAATGGAATTGTGCTTTTCATTAGGACTCTATATCACACCCGGTGAAATGTCATCTCGCTCCCCCTGGGGGTGGGTGACGTGACCCAAACTAATTATGGAAGGGAGTCCTAAAACTGAACCCATGGAAGTGAGTCCTAAAACTGAACCCATGGAAGTGAGTCTGGAAGTGAGTCTTAAAACTGAACCCATGGAAGTGAGTCCTAAAACTGAACCCATATAAGTGTGTCCTAAAACTGAACCCATGGAAATGAGTCCTAAAACTGAACCCATGGAAGTGAGTCCTAAAACTGAACCCATATAAGTGTGTCCTAAAACTGAACCCATGGAAGTGAGTCCTAAAACTCACAGGCATGCACATGCCTGTGGACTCAATTTTAGGACTCACTTATCATGGGTTTAAGTCCCACCCGTTCCCTGATTTGTTTGCAATCGTGTTATAACGATTTCGTGAGTCGCTGAAGCTGTTTGGTAAAGCCACATGAAGCAGACATTGTATTCTTGTGGACAAGAGGACACACTTTGATTTGTGATCCTCTTCCTCGTCCATTTTCTTGATTTCTGTCTTGCCAGAAAATGTGCGTCGGCAAGTTTGAGGAAAGTAATGTAAATTCTGTGAAAATCTTAGAGTGGCGCAGCCAAATGTTAAACCTAACCTAGGAGCTAGAAGTTCACGGAACTCGACCATCAGGAGATGGGGAAAGAAGAACCCGATTCTCCAACAAACACAGAGGCATGAGGTGAGGTGACAATGTCATCATGGCACAACAGGTGTGTAGTATTCTCAAGTAGCTTGTTTCCCTATGAAGGTGAAATTATGTAACCATATTTTTAAAGGGGTGGACCGGTAAGCCAGCAGAAGGCATATGACCAATAGCTTCAGCTGCGGGTCATCATATAATAATAATAATATAATAATATCTTTATTTACTACAAGCACATGTACATGGTATACAGGCCTAGCTGACATCAATGACATACTACTATATAGAAAGTCCCTTGTTATGCTGAGCATTTCGGGCAGATTAGGTCAGTGTCCCAGGATGCGACTCACACCAGTCGACTAACACCCAGGTACCCATTTTACTGATGGGGAACATAGACAACTGGTGTAAAGAAACACGCCCAATGTTTCTGCCCGCATCAGGAAACACTTGTGTTTCCTGACAAACCTTACCTAACGTAACCTATGAAGGCTGGAAGAGTCTGGAGAAGGGAGTATAGTATACTAATATAGTGATAATACCGAGCGGCAGATATCTCTCAAAGAACTGCCCCTGGAAAGATACTTCTAGGTTAACTACTATCAGCATACCATCAAGAATATTATATGATGAAACACTTACTTAAGTAGTGATTATTTTGGTGAAGAACAACAATTTTTTTCTCTGAGGAGCTTTGGACTTTACCATTCATAGGAAAAAGTGATGAAAAGAATGATGTGCTTGATGGCGTTGCCGGATACGACAACACTGTCCAGCAAACTCTTCAAAGACATCGACAAACATCCCGGATCGAAAAGTACCATTGCTACAACAGGGGTTGTACAGCATTCCGTGTGGAGGATGCAGTAAGATGTATACAACTGGGAGACTCGCCTCCAAGAACATACAAATACTTACGGGATGGACAAAGGTAAGGTAAGGTATGTATTATTCACGGCAACGGACACGCACAACAGTTATATAAGGAGGATAAACTCAGACTTAGCATTTTGGAAGCGGCCATTTATATATTAGTCTAACACTATCGAACAAAAAGGGAATGCGCTCACTGGCAGGACCTTTTATTTTTATCACAAATCAATTTTACAAGCTAAGAACTGTTATCCTATCACAGCTTATTTCAAAGCGCAGCTCTATCTAGGGTACATATATACTACCACCCCCCAGGATGCTATCCTCAACAGTCGACTAACACCAAGGTACATAATTACTGCTAGGTAAACAGGGACATCGGGAGCAAGGAAACATGCCCAACCATGCCGAGGATCGAACCACGGACACTCAATATATGAGCAGAGTGCGATGCCAGCCGAGCAGAGCACTCACAACTTCACTTATTAACTCACTTGTGACTTCTCCCGAGACTGACTTTAGAGGTAAGTTTAACAAATAAGGTCGAATATCTTTATGTTCTGTATTCTTGGTGAAGTCTAGTCATCAATAAACTTCGTAATGTTGAAGAATGAGACACTTGTGCAACATTTTGGGAATCTTTACTGAGGAAACTTTTCGCCAACCAGTGGCTTCCTCAGTCCAATACAGAGAAGACAAGACAAAGATGAGGAGTAGTTTGAGGTAATCAGTCCCTCAGCCTGGAGTCGATATTTGGGGTCCATCAAGACTGATGGACTGAACACATTGACTCCAGGCTGAAAGACGGATTACCTCAAACTCCTCCTCATCTTTCTCTTGTCTTCTCTGTATTGGACTGAAGAAGCCACTGGCGGGCGAAACGTTTCCTCAATAAAGATTCCCAAATGGTGAACGAGTGTCTCATTCTTCAACTTGTCGGGTTTCTAAACTATTTGCTTTAACTAAACTCCGTAATAAAGATTTCAGTGTAGACATGAAGTCATTACATGTCTTCTCACGTCAATGTTCATTCGATGACGCATCATCTTGGCCGCATTACTGAAAAAGGGTCCCACTCCCAGGCCCGTGCGATCCAAAGAAAGAAATGCAAGATCTATAGACTCGTAAAATTTGGATGTTGCCCAAGTTATAGCACCATGGGTAAAATAAGTAAGGATCTGCGAGCTTCGGAAACATAAATTTGAGATCCAGAATTAAGGATAGCTAATGGCTCTAGTGCTATCTGACCCAACACTTAATTTTCAGCCGAGCCGAGCGCCAGGAATTGGAAATTTACCGAAATCCCTAAAAGCACGTCGACTTAGATATATTTATTTGAAAGCTAATACTAATAGCTTTTCACTAAATTCCTTCAAGATAAAAAAAACCAGTATAAACATAAGAAGAATCAAGATAAAAAACAGTTTAAATATAGGAGGAATGAGAAACAGGTAAGACATTCCGCTCTTCGTTATAATCAAAAAGTTTGTGGTGGATTATGCATCTTGTTGACCGGTAGATGAGGGAGCAAGTTTTCATCTGCTATAAATGACAGAGGAATAGAAGCAGCTTACCAAGTCTTGTGTTATGATGGCGTACCTCGCCTACTTGACTCCTGTTAGGATATAGCACCTAGCTATGTTTCTTAGTAATTTGCAGCAATTAATTCGAAATTATCCTAGATTATTACAGCACGAACATTGCACTGTACACTGATCAGATTTAGAAAATATTATTGCTGAAGGAGGAATCACTTGCGCAAGAGGATGCTCTCAACGTTCTCAATGTGTGAGCTGCAGGAGAGGACATGCTGTTAATAGTGAACGGCTTACCTCAAAGGGAGGCTCCTTGTTTCCAGTGTTGTTGGGGTAAAAATCGATGACGGTGCAAGTAACAAGAGACAGTCTTTGGAGAAGTATTTTTGGAAAGAGAACGTGTCACCTCGAAGGCATCTGCTACTTCTACAGGTTAATTGGCAGTTTTATATAGATTATCACTTAGACAAAATCCTACGTTTGGTTTCATGCGATTGTATACCTCATATGTATATATATATATATATATATATATATATATATATATATATATATATATATATATACAGTATATCTTATATAGAGAGGTACCACCTCTGGAACTGTGCTGGGGACCCTCATCCTCAGAGAAAAGAATAAACTTACTTCAGGGAAAACTCAAGATTCTCCCTGGAGCTGTTTAAATATTGTCTTCTCCTACTAACCCTGTATTCTATATTCTATGTAGGCTTTATTTAAAGACAAAATATATTGACAAAAATATAATAGGGAGTAGAACAACATAGATAGCATCTCAGAGCTATACGTCCAGCTTCCCGACGGTGGGCCGCGTGACCAGAATGCTGCAGGCATTTCCCCTCTGGATCGCGACACTGAGTCTCTGAAAGAGGAAGCTGGCCGCTCTGTGATCCTTGGTTTCTGTGATGAGTTTTTCACCCAGCTCTTTGAGGAACGTTACAGCACACTTGCCCCATGCTCCAAGGGTCTCTGACCCTATTGGGATGAAGTTATAGCAAGGAGAAAGGCCTTCATATTTGCGGGTCTTCTGGGTCTCTCTGTGGCTGGCAGCTCCACCCCATCAGCTACGGAGTATGGCAAGTATGTGTCTGCCAATGTGGCAGCACAGGTGTAGTCCCAGGTAATCTGCTTACCTTCCATCCAGGGTAGTATATTGGCTCCATCAGGACGCTTTTGACTTCCGTCAGACCTCTGTGCTTAGGGTTCTCGTTGAGCTGGGCAACGGGCTGTGGCGAGGCTTCTCTTTATGATGTCGTTAACCTCCTCATGTCTAGCATACTTCCCTTTTGATATGTGTCACACGAGACCATGAAATTCGAATTGATCAGCCGTCGCCCTGCCGCAAATACACCTATGTTCGGTGAGTATGGGGGCGGCTAGGCGAAGAGCAACACCAATCCAAATGGCCAGTGGGTCGAGTCGAGTGCCCAGAGAGGAATTGGGAACAGCTAAAAGGAAATCTGACTGTGGTGCCTTCACCGCTAGGAGACGAGCTTTGTCCTTTCCTGAAGCGTTGGTGAGCATTGTGTTGGCGATTTTTTTCATGATCGGTTTGTACCAGTGGGACTGTTTGTGCTCTTTGGGAGGAGCTGGTCTACTGGAGGAGTCTGCAAGGGTGACCCACCGCACGGCTACTTCAATGAAGCTGGGGTCTTGAGCTCCTACCACACCTCTCAAGCGTTCGGGGACAATCTCCTTGACTAGTCCACTGGAAACCAAACACGAAGACAGAAATACAGGTAGGATTGTGTGGTTCAGTGGGTTAAGGCGTCATGTGATTTTCACTCACCACAAGGGTTCGAATCCTCGGCTAGTCGCAGTGTTGTTATTGATTCAATACTACTCGTTAAATAAATAAATATATATATATATATATATATATATATATATATTTTTTTTTTTTTTTTTTTATTAACACATCGGCCGATTCCCACCAAGGCAGGGTGGCCCGAAAAAGAAAAACTTTCATCATCATTCACTCCATCACTGTCTTGCCAGAAGGGTGCTTTACACTACAGTTATAAAACTGCAACATTTACACCCCTCCTTCAGAGTGCCGGCACTGTACTTCCCATCTCCAGAACTCAAGTCCGGCCTGCCGGTTTCCCTGAATCCCTTCATAAATGTTACTTTGCTCACACTCCAACAGCACGTCAAGTATTAAAAACCATATGCCTCCATTCACTCCTATCAAATACGCTCACACATGCTTGCTGGAAGTCCAAGCCCCTCGCACACAAAACTTCCTTTACCCCCTCCCTCCAACCTTTCCTAGGACGACCCCTACCCCGCCTTCCCTCCACATGCAATGCAAGTGTGTGTGTGTTTGTTTTCCTCTACTAAATCCACCACAGATCTTGTCTTCTGTTGCTTACTAGTTTCTGTTATATTGCTCGTTATTTATAACGCCGTTAATTCGGATAGATAAACAAATTTCTAATTTACAACGTTAATAAAAATCCAATTCACAAAGATTTAATTATAATTTTTAAGTATCGAATTTAACGTTAAATAATGACTTAAAAAATGTGCCTTTTAGATTTTATTGCGATCATAACTGCAGAGAGATAGAGATAGAGAGAGAGAGAGAGAGAGAGAGAAGAGAGAGAAGAGAGAGAGAGAGAGAGAGAGTACCAGACACATAGTAATCCCAGTTTCAACACATGGTTCACCCGCCACTACTGCACCACAATACACAAAATACTGTTATCTTGGCCACGTGTGGCTTACCATGGTTGAGTGAACAACAGAATATTGGGAATTTGATGACTGACCACCTCGACCGAACCAGATTGAAGGGGAAACTATTCTCTGGAGATTTATATTTTTATATATTGAGAATGGGGGATGCCTTTATTTAGTAAATAGCTCCTTTTTCAGTTCGGGAGAGAAGTAACTCCACACATGTTGGAGATTAAGACACTTAAGCAACATTTGGGAAACTTTATTGAAGAAACGTTTCGCCACACAGTGGCTTCATCAGTCCAATACAAAGCAGAAAGGTGTAAGGAGAGGAGGAGTTTGAGGTAATCAGTCCCTCGGCCTGGAGTCGATGTGTTCAGTCCATCAATCTTGTAGAAAGTACAGCATAGAGCCGTAGAAGTGGCTTATATACTGTAGTCAGGAGAGGCGAAGCAGGAGGAGGCGGGGTCATAGTGGTACCATCCACTAGTCGAAGTAGGTCTTCGTCCAAAGGTTGGACAAGTGTTGAAGAATTCGTTTGTATCAAGATCCCAAGATGTTGCTGTGTCTGGCAGATGTGACTACAGTATATAAACCACTTCTACGGCCCTATGCTGTACTTTCTACAAGATTGATGGACTGAACACATCGACTCCAGGCCGAGGGACTGATTACCTCAAACTCCTCCTCTCCTTACAACTTTCTGCTTTGTATTGGACTGATGAAGCCACTGTGTGGCGAAACGTTTCTTCAATAAAGTTTCCAAATGTTGCTTAAGTGTCTTAATCTCCAACTTGTCGGTTTTCAAACCCATTTATCACATCTCCACACATATTGGTAGTTCTCCTCCTTACCCCATTCCATACAGGACAGTTGTTCTCTAAGAATATTGTGACTTAATGAAAATCTGGAACCCTTACTGAATTATCTTTACATTCTTCCATTCAATATTCAATATAATCGATTTGTGGTCGCACGTGCCATGTTCCTTTGTAACCTTTAGATTATTAACAAGGGTTTCCTTGTTTACCAGAACCAAATAAAACCGATTATTTCCCCTCTAAATTACCTCTAGGAAGTCATTTGACTCTAGATTCTCATTCAAGGAATTCTAATCAATCTAACTGAAGTTAATATCTCTCAGTTTCCTTCCAAAGAAGTGTCTCCCTTCGTCCCCGTGCTCTAGGGGACAATATGTCACATTCAAAATTAAATTTTCATGTCCCTTTAAAAATTCTACTCAGACAGATTCTGTGTGTTCTACATTCTTTATACCTTTTTTATGCAATAATTAAAGTTTTCTCGGACATACAGAGCTAACCAACCTCCCTTCCCTTTATTTCTATCAACTTGGGGTGATTTAAAACCCTGGATGTGGCAGCTGGAAAGCAGGTTCCGTCTTTTCAAATTAAACTATCTCATTAAAATGGTAGAACAATCAACTTGCACATGATTAAAAGGTTATAAAAGCAATTACCAATTACTTGGGTAGCATAAAAATAGGTTAGACAAATATTTCTGTTAGTGGTTGGATTTCAGAAGGTCTGTTTCAGTGTTGCTCCTCTGTTATGTTCTTGTGTAGTATTAGCATCGGTGACTATGTGATGGCAGGGTTTGTTATTTTGAGGAGGATTTTTGCTAATCAGAGATGATGAAGCTGCCTATATTTTGCTTAATTGTGCTAGAAACAACGATTCATCTTGAGTCAAGTCATTTACGTCTGCGGAAATTAGGTTCTCTGATCACTAGTCGGGCGTCTTTGAATTTTATGAGGTGATTGGTGGAATTCCGATGTTGTACGCAGGTGTTGTTCAAGTTATCGTTCCTTCATGTGTTAATGTGTTTATTGAGACGTGTTTCGAGGTTCCTTGCTGTTTCACCTACATATATTCTGTCACAGCCTCCACAAGGTATACTGTAAATTCCTGCATTGACACATTGACTGGTTCGTGGTGGTTCGATTTTGTCCTGGTTAGATCCCTTATGGAAGTGTTGGATGCGATGGCGACTCTAGTGTTAGTTTGTGCCAGTACCTTGGAAACGTTCAATGCAACCTGGCTATGGGGAAGGATTATAACTTTGTTAGGAGTGGTGTTGGTGCATGGAGAATTGATGATCTGAAGAGCTCTTTTCTTGCAGTATTTGATGAAAAATGAAGGAAAATGTAGATCAGTGAAGGTTTGGTGTATGTAAGTACATTCCTCGTCAAGAAACTCAGTACTACAAATTCGGTAAGCTCTTAGGAAAAATCTGATGATGGAAAGATAAACACATAAGCAGTATAATGTGATCTTTTATTGACAACGTTTCTCCCACGCAGTGGGCTTTATCAAGTCACAAACAGATCTACCTGGATAAAAGAAACATGAGTATTTATAGGGTTTAGTCAGGTGGAGAATGCTGAGTCAGGTGAAGAATGCTGCATGTGACGATCTTCAAAGTAGGGTAATAGAGTCTAAAACATTGGGTAGCTTTAAAAAGAGATTGGATAAGTATATGGGTAGACATTCTGCAGTGTTCCATTCGATGAAGAAGTTTCTTGGCAATAGGTTCAGCTATGTTGTAGAAGCCGTTGTTCTAGTTGAAGTTGTTGGATATACAGATAAGTGATGATTCCAGGATTCTTCGGTATTGAGTGTTGTCTTCTCTGGCGATGAGTCTTGCGTTTCTGTAGTTGATTAAATGGTTGTGTGAATTTCGGTGTTGAACACAGGCATTCCTTGAGTCGTCAGATCTGCCTGCGTACTGGTGTTCTGAAATACGTGTTTGGAGGTCTCTGGATGTTTCGCCCACGTATAATTTACTGCAGTCATTACAAGGGATTGTGTATACCCCTGCAGTGGATTGAAGCTTGTCCTGTCTGTTACTGGTAATGTCCTTGATGGTGGTGGATGTGGAGGTAGATTCTCGGAATGAGGTATTGGAAAAAATGTTGGAAACGTGTTTGGCAATGGAGTTGGTGGGGAGGACTATGTATCTTTTCTCGGCAGTGTCTTCTCTGGGTGTGTTGAAGATGTTTAATGCCCGTCGTCTGCAGTCTCTAATGAAGTGACGAGGATAGTGTAGTTTAGAAAAAACTTGCTCAATAAGGGAGCATTCTTCTTCAAGGAACTCACTGCTGCAGATTCTGAGTGCGAGCAGGAAAAAGCCTATAATTACACCACGTTTAGTTTTAGTGTCGTGGTGAGAGTAGAAGTGGAGAAGATTGTGTTGGTTTGTAGGTTTTCGATAGACTTCGATCATGTCTCCCCTCATTCTTCGTCTTACAAATGAATGTAGTTTAAGTATTAATTTAGTCATTCTACGCTGAATGTTTTCTAATGAATTTATATCCATTCTGTAATATGGAGACCAGAACTGAGCTGCGTAATGTAGGTGAGGCCTTACTAACGATGTATAAAGCTGTAATATAACCGCTGGACTTCTGTTGCTTACACTTCTTGATATAAATCCCAGTAATCTGTTAGCCTTATTACCTACGCTTAGGCACTGCTGTCTTGGTTTAAGGTTGCTGCTTACCATAACCCCAAGTCCTTTTCACAATCTGTATGGCTAAGTTCTACGTTATTTAGCTTATAAGTGCTAGGGTTATGGACACTCCCGAGCTTCAGATCCTTGCATTTATCTATATTGAACTGCATCTGCCACTTTTCTGACCAGGAATTGAGTTTGTCTAAATCCTCCTGAATTTCCATAACATCTTCGTTTGAATCAATTATCCTAACTATCTTCGTGTCATAGGCGAATTTGCTTATATCACTAGTAATTCCCTCATCAAGGTCATTGATATATATTATAAACAGCAAAGGGCCTAAGACTGTTCCCTGTGGAACGCCACTTGTTACAGATCCCCACTCAGATTTAACCCCATTTAAGCACACTCTCTGCTTCCTATTGGTGAGCCATGACTCGATCCATGACAGCACTTTACCCCCAATGCCATGAGCTGCCACTTTCTTTAACAGTCTCTGGTGCAGTACTCTATCAAAAGCCTTACTAAAGTCTAAATAAACAATATCGAATTCTTTATCGTGATCAACAGCCTCAAAAGCTTTACTGAAGAAGGTTAATAAATTAGATAGGCAGGAACGGCCCCTGGTGAATCCATGCTGAGTATCATTAATAAAATTATGGTTATCTAGATGGCTTCTAATAATATCAGCTATAATTGACTCTAGTAATTTGCCTACAATTGAGGTCAGGCTTATTGGGCAGTAATTTGACGGTAATGACTTGTCCCCTGCTTTAAAAATAGGAATTACATTAGCCATCTTCCACATATCAGACACTACACCTGTTTGAAGAGATAAATTAAGAATATTAGTTAACGGTTCACAGAGTTCCATTTTGCATTCCTTAAGAAGCCCTGAAAAAGTTCATCAGGACCCGGCGATTTATTTTGCTTCAGTCGGTCTACTTGTTTCATAACCATTTCGCTAGTGACTGTGATATTACATAATTTATCTTCTTCAGGGCCTCTGTAAAAATTAATTACTGGGATATTGTAAGTGTCTTCCTGAGTGAAAACCGTGAAAATAATCGAGCACATTTCATTCTCCTTGTGAGTAAGATGCCCAGAGTTGTTTTTAAGGTTTAAAACAACGTGGACCTGGTTCTGAGATCACTTCCTACCTCACACTTCAACAATGTTTATAAAAAATACTGTCAATTCTCTTCACAGACACTTTTAAAACACTTCACACTACTGCTTACTTAAATCACACGAGCACAGCACAAGTATCCAGCGATAAACACCAAGAAGGACGGAACTGCTAAAGCGACGCATGACGTCATGGCATTTGCGTGTGTTTGTGTACTCACCTCATTGTGGTTGCCAGGGTCAATTCATAGCTCATGGTCTCGCCCCTTCAATAGTCGCTACTAGGTCCACTCTCTCCATGCTCCATGAACTTTATCATATCTCTTCTTAAAGCCATGTATGAATCCTGCCTCCTACATCACTCTCCAGACTGTTCCACTTCCTGACAACTCTATGACTGAAGAAATACTTCCTAACATCTCTGTGACTCATCTGAGTCTTCAACTTCTAATTGCTGTATCCTATCTCTGGAACATCCTGTCTCTGTCCACCTTGTCAATTCCTCTCAGTATTTTATATGTCGTTATCCTGTTCCCCCCTCCCTCTCCCGTCCTCTCCAATGTCGACAAGTCGATTTCCCTTAACCTCTCCTCGTGGGATATGTCCCTTAACTCCGGGACTAGTCTCACTGCAACCCTTTGTACTTTCTCTAATTTTTTGACGTGCTTAGCCAGGTGTGAATTCAAAACTGGTGCTGCATACTCCAATATGGGTATGACGTGTACACTGTGTACAGAGTCCTGTGTGTGTGTGTGTACTCACCTATTTGTACTCGCCTACTTGTGGTTGCATGGGTTGAGTCATAGCACCTGGGCCCGCCTATTCACTAATCGCTACTAGGCCCTCTCTCTCCCTGTTCCATGAGTTTATCATACCTCGTCTTAAAACAATGAATGATTCCTGCCTCCACTTCGTCACTTTCTGAACTATTCCACTTCCTGAGAACTCTATGACTGAAGAAATACTTCCTAACATCCCTTTGATTCATCTGAGTCTTCAACTTCCAATTGTGACGCCTTGTTTCTGTATCCCATCTCTGGAACATCCTGTCTCTGTCCACCTTGTCAATTCCTCGCAGTATTTTAAATGTCGTTATCATGCCTTCCCTAACCCTCCTGTCCTCCAGTATCGTCAAGCCGATTTCCCTTAACCTTTCCTCGTAGGACATACCCCTTAGCTCTGAGACTAGTCTTGTTGCAAACCTTTGCACTTTCTCAAATTTCTTGACGTGCTTGATCAGGTGTGAGTTCCAAAGTGGTGCTGCATACTCCAGTATGGGCCTGACGTATACGGTGTGTGTGTGTGTGTGTGTGTATGATAGATGTGCAGACACGTGAGGGGTCATTCAGCGCAGGAAATGATGGAGACTTAATCCTTCGTCTAATAATTGTGAGAGACAGACGCTAATGTTTTTACCTACTGAATTACATTATGCAAACATTGTAGAGTGAAGCTTAACTGATATAAACTTCTACACATGGCCATTAATACCGCTGTGTAACACAGTTTTCTAGCAAGTTATGCTGTGCTGTTATTTATGTCTACTGTCTGATAAATTTATACAGTACAATATGCCGGAAGGCTTACGAAGAAAGGCGCTCGCGTAGATATTTATGTTTGGCATAAATACTGCTTGTGATAGTGGTGGTGCTTCAAGCCTCGGATTATAGTGGCAAGTATGGCAGAATTGCATTAAATTACCCGAGAAGCAGTAAACTTAAACCATGAATGTGCTGATCGAACCGTAGCCAGGAAATGAGGCGAGTGAAGTCTTGCAGTGTGTGTGTGTGTGTGTGTGTGTGTGTGTGTGTGTGTGTGTGTGTGTGTCTGTGTGTGTGTACTCACCAATTTATGATTGCAGGAGTCGATTCATAGCTCCTTGCCCCCGCGTCTGCGCTGGTCACTACTAGGTCCACTCTCTCCCTGCTCCATGAGCTTTATCTTAAAGCTATGTATGGATACTGCCTCCACTACATCACTCTACAAACTGTTCGACTTCCTGACAACTCTGTGACTGAAGAAATATTTACTAACATTACTGTGACTCAGCTGATTTTTCAATTTCCAGTTGTATCCTCTTGTTGCTGTGTTCCATCTCTGAAACATCCTGTCCCTATCCACCTTGTCAATTCCTCACAGTATTTTATGTGTCGTTATCATGTCTTTCCTATCCCTCCTGTATTCCAGTGTCGTCAGGTTGATTTCCCATAACCTCTCCTCGTGGGACATACCCCTTAACTCCTGGATTAGTCTTGTTGCAAACCTTTGCAACAAGATCCGCCTCCTCTTGCTTCCACTCACCTGACTACAGTATATAAGCCACTTCTCCGGCCATTTGCTGTACTTTGTACAAGAGTGATGGACTGAACACATAGATTCCAAACTGAGGGACTGATTACCTCAAACTCCTCCTCTCCTTACCCCTCTCTGCTTTGTATTGGACTGAAGAAACCACTTTGAGATGAAACATTTCCTTAATAAAGATTCCTTATGTTGCATAAGTATCTCAATCTTCAACTTGTCGGTTTTCAAACCATTTATCACACCAGTCTGAAATGTTCCTACTATGTAGTCTCCTGGTTCCCTTTTGTTCCCTCCTTCCATTTTCTCAAAATTCCACTGGTTTTTGATGAGCAGTGCAACTACTCCTCCCCCCCCCTCTGTTTCTCTAACGTTCCTCATGATCTGATATCTGGTCGGAAAGATCACATCTGTTATCATTCCCGTGAACTTGGTATCTGTGAGTACTATGATGTCTGGGGGACGACTTCATGATTCTTTCAAGCCACAATCACATGACTCCATGGTTCTTTCTTTCATGCCACAATCACAACCACTCACAGAACCATCTGACTCTGGATGTCCCTGTCTGCCACTAACCTTGTGTCTCTATCTTGCTCCTTGCGTCTTTCTATCCTCTCTCTCAGTTTCTGTCATTCTGTACACGTTCTGTTGCAGTCAAGAAACACCTGTTTGTATTTTGTTGTTTCCTTCAGCCGTGGATTCTGCTGCAGGATCCTATTTCGCACCATTTCTGTCTTCAAAACCAATGTGACTTGTCGATTTTTTCCCCTCGAGTATCTCGCGCGCGTGCGCGTGTGCGTGTGCGTGTGTGTCACTCTTCCTGCGCCATGAGCTTTATCATACCTCTTCTTAAAGCTATGTATGGATCCTGCCTCCACTACATCACTTCCCAGATTATTCCACTTCCTGACAACTCTGTGACTGAAGAAATACTTTCTAACATCCCTGTAAACCATCTGAGTCTTCAACTTCCAAAAACGTTATTTTATTGCATTTTTTGATGATTCAAGGCATTTTCAAGGATTTTGTGAAAAACTATTTTTTTAGATAAAATATACCTATGAGTAAGCTTACTAAAAAAAAATCATAAAATTTCGCTGTGTCCCATCTCTGGAACATCCTGTCTCTGTACACCATGTCGATTCCTCTCAGAATTTTATACGTCGTTATCATATCCCCCTCTATCTCTCCTGTCCTCCAGTGTCGTCAGGTCAATTTCTCTTAAAATCTCCTCGTAGGATATACCTCTTAGCTCCGGGACTAGTCTTGTTGCAAACCTTTGCACTTTCTCTAGTTTCCTTACGTGCTTGGCTAGGTGTGCGTTCCAAACTGGTGCTGCATACTCCAATATGGGCCTAACATACACAGTGTACAGGGTTCTGAACGATTCCTTATTAAGATGTCGGAATGCTGTTCTTGGGATTGCTAGGCGCTTGTATACTGCAGCAGTTATTTGGTTGATGTGCGCCTCAGGAGATGTGCCCGGTGTTATACTCACCCCAAGATCCTTTTCCTTGAGTGAGGTTTGTAGTCTCTGGCCCCCTAGCCTGTACTCCGTCTGTGGTCTTCTTTGCCCTTCCCCAATCTTCATGACTTTGCGCTTGGTGGGGTTGAACTCCAGGAGCCAATTGCTGGACCAAGCTTGCAGCCTGTCCAGATCCCTCTGTAGTTCTGCCTGGTCCTCGTCCGATTGAATTCTTCTCATCAACTTCACATCATCTGCAAACAGGGACACTTCGGAGTCTTTCCTTCCGTCATGTCGTTCACAAATACCAGAAACAGCACCGGTCCTAGGACTGACCCCTGTGGAACCCCACTCGTCACAGGCGCCCACTCTGATACCTCGCCACGTACCATGACTCGCTGCTGTCTTCCTGACAGGTATTCCCTGATCCATTGTAGTGCCTTCCCTGTTATCTCTGCCTGGTCCTCCAGCTTCTGCACTAATCTCTTGTGTGGAACTGTGTCAAACGCCTTCTTACAGTCCAAGAAAATGCAATCTACTGGTGTGTGTGTGTGTACTCACCTATTTGTGGTTGCAGGGGTCGATTCATAGCTCCTGGCCCCGGAGTGTGTGAGTGTGTGTGCTTGTGTGTATGTGTGTGTGTGTGTGTGTGTGTGTGTGTGCAGAGAGAGAGCCTTAGATCCGTCAGCTTTCCTCCTACGCCCAAAAGTAAACTTGACACCACTGTTCCAACACTGGTACACCTGACACCAATGTTCTAACACTGGTACACCTGACACCACTGTTCCAACTCTAGTACTCCTAACACCACTGTTGCAACACTGGTACACTGGACACCATTGTTCCAACATATACTGATACACTTGACACCAATGATCCAACACATACTGACCACTGTCTGGAAAACCTTCCAGCTCCTGCCCCCAACATCTTGCTCCTGGGGGACTTCAAAATAAGGCACCTAAAATGGAGGAATATTGCAAATAATGTGGTAGCAGAGATAACACCAGGAGGCAGCTCAGATGAAAACTCGCACACACACGAACTTTTAAATCTCTGCACCAAATTCACCTTAAACCAGCAAATAATAGAGCCTAAAAGACTGGAGAATTCGCTGGACCTCATCTTCACTAACAATGATGATCTGATACGAAATCTCATCATATCAAAAACAATATACTCAGATGGAGCCTTCACCAAATTCAACTTCAATAACAAAAACATAAGGTGGGACCAAGTAAACCGAGTCCTAAATTATATAAACTGGGAAGATAGCCTAAGCATCTCAGATCCTAACCTATGTCTAGAACAAATTAACTCTGTGGCACTTGAGGTTTGCTCAAGACAAATTCCCTTAAGGAAAAGGAGGAGAAGATGTAAACTAGAAAGAGAAAGACGCTCCCTATACAGGCGAAGGCAAAGAATAACAGAGCGGCTACAAGAGGCCATTATATCTGAAATATGTAGGAAGACACTGGTCAGAGAAATAGCAAACATCGAACTAAAACTAAAGGAATCTTACAGGAATCAAGAAACGCGGGAAGAACTAAAAGCCATAAATGAAATTGAAAGAAACCCAAAGTATTTCTTTTCTTATGCCAAATCAAAGTCTAGAACAACATCCAGTATTGGGCCGCTACTTAAACGGGATGGGTCCTACACAGATGACAGCAAGGAAATGAGTGAGCTACTAAAGTCCCAATATGACTCAGTTTTTAGCAAACCGCTAACCAGACTGAAAGTCGAAGACCTAAATGAATTTTTTTTTGAGAGTGCCACAGAACTTGATAGACGCAAACCTATCTGACATTATCCTGATGCCAAATGACTTCGAAGAGGCGATAAATGACATGCCCATGCACTCCGCCCCAGGCCCAGACTCATGGAACTCCGTGTTCATCAAGAACTGCAAGAAGCCCCTATCACGTGCTTTTAACATCCTATGGAGAGGGAGCATGGACACAACAGACATAGCCCCACTCCACAAAGGCGGCAGTAAAGCATTGGCAAAAAAACTACAGACAAATAGCGCTAACATCCCATATCATAAAAATCTTTGAAAGGGTTCTAAGAAGCAAGATCTCCACTCATCTAGATACCCATCAATTACACAACCCAGGGCAGCATGGGTTTAGAGCAGGTCGCTCCTGTCTGTCCCAACTACTGGACCACTACGACAAGGTCCTGGATGCTCTAGAAGACAAACAGAATGCAGATGTTATATACACAGACTTTGCAAAAGCCTTTGATAAGTGTGGCCATGGTGTAATAGCACACAAAATGCGTGATAAAGGAATAACAGGAAAAGTTGGCAGATGGATCTATAATTTCCTAACAAATAGAACACAAAGAGTAGTAGTCAACAGAGTAAAGTCTGAGGCGGCTACGGTGAAAAGCTCTGTTCCACAAGGCACAGTACTCGCACCCATCTTGTTCCTCATCCTCATATCGGACATAGACAGGGATATAAACCACAGTGCCGTGTCTTCCTTTGCAGATGACACCCGAATCTACATGACAGTGTCCACCATTGAAGACACTGCAAGACTCCAAGCAGACATCAACCAAATATTTAAATGGGCTGCAGAAAACAATATGAAGTTCAATGATGAGAAATTTCAATTACTCCGATATGGAAAACGTGAGGAAATTAAAATTTCATTGGAGTATAAAACAAATTCCAACCACACAATAGAGCGAAAAACTAATGTCAAAGACCTGGCGGTGATTATGTCAGAGGATCTCACCTTCAAGGACCATAACACTGTAGCAATCGCATCTGCTAGAAAACTGACAGGATGGATAATGAGAACCTTCAAAACCAGGGATGCCAAGCCCATGATGACACTTTTTAGGTCGCTTGTTTTATCTAGGCTGGAATATTGCTGCACACTAACTGCACCTTTCAAGGCAGGTGAAATTGCTGAACTAGAAAATGTGCAGAGAACCTTCACGGCACGCATAACTGAGATAAACCACCTCAATTACTGGGAACGCTTGAAGTTCCTAAACCTGTACTCCCTAGAACGCAGGCGGGAGAGATACATTATTATATACACTTGGAAAATCCTAGAGGGATTAGTACCAAACTTGCACACGAGAGTCACTCCCTACGAAAGCAAAAGACTCGGCAGACGATGCAACATCCCCCCAATGAAAAGCAGGGGTGCCACTAGCACGTTGAGACACAACACAATAAGTGTCAGGGGCCCAAGACTGTTCAACTGCCTCCCAGCGTACATAAGGAGGATTACCAATAGACCCCTGGCTGTCTTCAAGCAGGCACTGGACAGGCACCTAAAGTCAGTACCTGACCAGCCGGGCTGTGGTTCGTACGTTGGACTGCGTGCGGCCAGCAGTAACAGCCTGGTTGATCAGGCTCTGATTCACCATGAGGTCTGGTCCCAAACCGGGCCGCGGGGGCGTTGACCCCCGGAACTCTCTCCAGGCAAACTCCAGGTAAACACTTGACATCACTGTTCCAACACATACTGGTACACTTGATACCACTGTTCCAACGCATACTGGTACACTTGATACCACTGTTCCAACACATGCTGGTACACTTGACACCACTGTTCCAACACATGCTGGTTCACTTGTCACGACTGTTCCAACACATGCTGGTATACTTGACACCACTGTTCCAACACATGCTGGTACACTTGACACCACTATTCCAATACGTACTGGTACTGCTGACATTACTACTTCATCTGTCGACCTCGAGTAAGGTTCATCTCCACCAGTGACTGTTGTAGTCGTAGTTGACTGGCACTCTACCTGTACAAGGGTCAGTCGAGCACGAGAAGCAGAAATATATCTGGGACGTCTGGACGAGGTTTTGGAAGAAAAAAGAGGTAGCCTTCCACATCCGTCTCATTTCTCGCCAACACAACCACAGGACAGAACCCACTAGGTACATAAGTATCGGGCCCACTAGCAGCAGAACATACAGAGAAATCAACTGCTGAATCAGCAGCGAAACACAAGAGGTGCAGAAAATAAGGCACCAGCCTCCCAGTGACCTAGGCCTGGGAGGCTGGTGTCACGGGAAGAAGCACACCACTGATAACTGTATGCGAGATATCAGGTGCAATTACTGCCACAAGAGGGGATACCAAAAGACTGTTAGTGAAACACAAAGGTACTGGACAGACAGAATCACCAATTCTTTCAGAGTCAACCAGCAATCCTCCTACCCAGGAATAGGAAGGCTTGATCAGGGGGCTTTCACTTGATTTACGAGAGACTGGCCAGCTGTCATCGTAAAAACTTGTTCAACCCAAGGTCCGAGTTAACCTAGGTAAGGTCAGCATTCTCGTCAGATTTTCCCTTGGACATTGCCCGAGTTATGTCCGGAACTGGAGAAGCTGTAGAGCTTTCCATAGTCACAATTGGATCGGGACACAACCTGGAACATATTACGTCATTACCCAACATAAGTAAAGCATCCTTCCATGGGGGTACCCCCGATACACCTACAGTTAAATAGTCCATATAATATTGGCTCCTAACATAAATTCTAGTAGGACAGATTAATTTAATGAGGTTTTATCAGAAACTGGGAGTACTACTTCTCTGAAGAGGAAGCAGTAAATACCTGTACCCCTAAAAGTAATCACTTTTATGGGGCAATCCTGCTCATTTAGAGATAAATGACTGACACTAAAGAAGGGTGCCATACAAGTATCTACTTTACTCTGATTATGTATTAGTGGTGATATTTCTTAATAGATTAATGTTTCCCACTGGTTGCGGGAAACTCGACTTACCACTGGCAACAGAAATTTTCTATAACCTATTTCAGTTGACCTTGATGTGGCCAGACTTACGGCAGTATGACATCATACTGGTTCGGGAATCTTGTCTCGTGCACTTTTCTTTAGTGTTAGTCAAATATCCTTAAATGAGCAGGATTTCCCTACTTATTTATCTGACTCCTTCCTTGAGCCAATAGTGAGTGATATTTCTGAAGGAACAGTCGCTTGCAAACCTCTTGGTTATATTGGCTCTTCTGATCACTAGGATGTCTTTACGACACTGAAGTTAACAAATGAAAAACGTGAAGAATCATCGTGCACAACTTGGCTGTGGGAAAGAGGAAACTGGCCGGGTCTTGCTGGGAACTTGCCGCCTCTGACTGGAATGCTCTTCTCCAAGGTGATGTTGATAAACAAATGAATACCTTCACTAAATATAGCTTTAATCTCCAACACAAGTACTGTACATCTCTCACCGGCAGTATGTAGCGAAGTCGTCTTCTGATCAGCTTTGGTATGGGATTCAAAGAGTATGTTACAATTTATTCAGCGTATGTCACACTCCCATATAGACTGCCCCCCAACCAGTGAACCGGGTGCTAAAGGTTTAACGATCAATAGGGAACCCGTCGTTAAATCAGTATCTTGGTTCCTTGGTTCATTGGCCAATCACAGGCAAGTCCGCCAAAGCTGAAGCAACGTGGTTCACTTGTGCCAAGCGAGACAGACTTACCTGAGCTGCTGGTTGATACGGTGCTCTCTCTCTCTGGCTTCTGCTCTTGCCATCTTGTCACCGTATGGTACACTTACTATTCACCCTCTTTACATAGTGTACATAAGTGTTCATGTATAAATCTAGCAAATTATATCTGGTGAAGGAAATACAACTTATATACTATTGCTGAGTTTGTTTGCTCCACTTTGAAACCCATTACGACCAGGTCGCAGGCCATACTATACCTCTGTTCGTAATACTTGGTTTGGTTTACGTTGTCAAGAGGGCGCTACTGCTAAGTACAAGGTTTGGAGAAGATATGAGGCATCCCAATATGAGGCATCCCAATATGAGGCATCCCAATATGAGGCATCCCAATATGAGGCATCCCAATATGAGGCATCCCAATATGAGGCATCCCAATATTTACAAGCCTATCGGCAAATGGAGGATGTTCAAAACTGGACCATTTCTAGATGGGAGGCTAACATAAAAAGAAAACTGACATCAGGAAGAGTGGCTTTCAAAGCCTTGTGGTCCTTGGTCAAGGACTAACTTGATAAAATTCTTCCACCTCTAAATCGTCAGGATGTGACTGTCTCTATTAGGTATCAAGAGAAAGCTGACCAATTTGCTGAACACTTTGCTGCCAAGATGAAAGTTCCTGATGCAGTTAGGGAAGCTCCTGTAGTGGCCGCGAGAACTGTGTCAAAGTTGCCAGAGGTGACAGAAAGACAAGATAAAGAATAACTTTTAAATCCCTGGACTAAGAAAAGGCTGTGAGTCCAGAAAAGGTGAACACGAAATCGCTGAGATGTGCAGATCAGCTAGAATCACCTCTAATTCTCATCTGCCTAGCAGTGTAAATGGCATTATCTGTGGAAATAGGTAAATATAATCCCACTTCACAAAAAGAAGAGTAGTGCGGAAATAAGCAACTACAGATAAGTATCACTCATGTCAATCACTGGGAAAAATTCTTGAGGCAATAATCTCACGGTCGATGACATTTTTTTGTCTACCAATCGTTTCTTTGAGAATATGGCATCAGGAAAGGTCATTCTGCTGCTGATTTCCTGTTAAACTTCTTCACAATGAGGCACCAGTACCTAGATGAATCCAGGATCAGCTGTATAGTAGCACTGGACATTGTTGGTGCTTTCGACTGAGTATGGTACCAGGGACTCTTGGCAAAGCTGCAAGCACTAAGAGTCTCTTGCTCTGCATTATGCCTTCTTAGTGATTATCTTCAGAGTCTCTTGCTCTGCATTATGCCTTCTTAGTGATTATCTTCAAAGGTAGATCTCTAAGAGTAGGTCTCAATGGGACAGAGTCAACAAAATACACAATCGGTGCCAGTGTTCTACAGAAAAATATGCTTGATCCATTGTTATGGAATGTCTACTTCAGGTACCTTCTTCAACTCATCCCAGAATATCATGTCTATGCAGACGACTCTACTCTGACATTTACATATTCAAGAGAGAAAATGCCAGTTACTCTCAGTTACATCACCAGCTTATAGCTATAACAACCCGGGGAAAAAGATAGCAGACAATATTTGCTTTCGATAAAATGAATTGTTGGGTTGTAGGAACCAGGGATGAAGTAGATATCCTACGGGTGAAACTTGATTCCAAACTGTTTTTAAAGAATCAGAGTAAATCTTACATGCATGGGACAAAAGCGCTCACATCTTCTTGACATTATAACAGAGAACGACGACTTATCTATTGCCTGGATCCGTCCTAGAAAGATTTGTTATTTCAGCAGAGTCTTCAACACCATAGGATGTGGGTGGTGTTGCTGTTATCTACAAGGACAATATTATCAAGGTACCACATCTGGCTCCACTTCGCGGACAGCGAGAAGACGGCCTTTATACAGCAAGACGGGAAGTCTGGAGTTTTGAGACTCTCTGACCGCGGGTTCGAACCCCGCCCGTGGTATGGTTAGACCTGACTACCTGGAGTTAACCCTCTCCAGGTAAACTCCAGGTAGTCAGGTCACTTCCACTTAAGGAAGGAGCACGCCATCAGACCTATTAGCACAAGTTAGTCAGGTCTAACTCACACCTACCCACACCCACTCATGTATTTATCTAACCTATTTTTAAAACTACACAACGTCTTAGCTTCTATGACGGTACTCGGGAGTTTGTTCCACTCATCCACAACTCTATTACCAAACCAGTGCTTTCCTATATCCTTCCTGAATCTGAACTTTTCCAACTTGAAACCATTGCTGCGAGTCCTGTCTTGGCTGGATATTTTCAGCACGCTATTTACATCCCTTTATTTATTCCTGTTTTCCATTTATACACCTCAATCATATCTCCCTAATTCTACGCTTTTCTAGAGAGTGCAGATTCAGGGCCCTCAGTCTATCCTCATAGGGAAGATTTCTGATACATGGGATCAACTTTGTCATCCTCCTCTGTAAGTTTTCCAGAGCATTTATATCCATTCTGTAATACGGTGACCAGAACTGTGCAGCATAATCTAAATGAGGCCTAACCAAGGATATATAGAGTTGAAGAACAGCCTGAGGATTTCTATTATTTATACTTCTTGATATGAAGCCAAGGATTCTGTTAGCTTTATTGAGAATACTTATGCACTGTCTTGGTTTCAGATTACTGCAAACCAGAACTCCTAAATCCATTTCGCAATCACAAGTATTAAGATCTACATAATTCAGTTTATATGTGGCATGGTTATTGTCCTGCCCAACATTTAGAACTTTGCATTTGTCTACATTAAACTGCATCTGCCACTTCTCCGACCACTGCATCAGTCTATTCAAATCATCCTGGAGTGCTCTAATGTCCTCATTAGAATGAATTGGTCGGCCCATTTTGGTGTCATCAGCAAATTTGCTTATGTTGCTATTTATTCCTCATCTATGTCGTTTATGTAAATTGTGAACAACAATGGGCCCAAAACTGACCCCTGTGGGACACCGCTT
>WNWK01014840.1:0-49886 GCA_009830355.1 Cherax destructor
AAATTTTTTTTTTTGGAAATACATGAAGTTCCCCGGGGGATATTAAAAACCCTCGTGTGTTCTTTAGGCTGCAGGAAATTTTAACCCTCTTTTTTTTTGGGAGGCTGCGGTGGGGAAATTAACCCCGTGTGTTCTTTGTAGGGCTGCAGGTTAAAACCCCGGGGTTTTTTTGTAGGCTGCAGGTTGGTTAACCCCGTGTTTTTTTAGGACTGCAGGTTAAAATTTAACCTCGTGTGTTCTTGTGTGGCTGCAGGTTGAAATTAACCCCGTGGTTCCTTTGGACTCAGGTAAGAACCCCCGTGGTTTTTAGGGCTGCAGGTAATTAACCCTTGTGTTCTTTGGTAGGACTGCAGGTGGGAATTTAACCCCTGTGGTTTTTGTGTAGGACTGCAGGTTGAATTTAAACCCCCGTGTGTTCTTGTGTAGGCTGCAGGTGAAAACCCCTGTGTTCTTTGAGGCTGCGGTGGGGTTTAACCCCGTGTGTTCTTTGGGGGGAAACCCCCGGGGTGGGGAATAACCCCCGGGGTTCTTGGAGGCGCAGGTTGGGAAAAACCTGTGTTTTTTGGTAGGACTCAGGTGGAATTTTAAACCCCGGGGTTCTTTGGACTGCAGGTTTGGGGTTTTAAACCCCGTGTGTTCTTTGAGGCTGCAGGTTGGTTAACCCTCTTGTTCTTTGAGGCGCAGGTGGAAAACCCCCGGGGTTTTGTGAGGCTGAGGGGAAAACCTCTTGTTCTTGGAGGCTGCAGGTTGAAGTTAACCCCGGGTTTTTTCTCGGGGAAGGAACCCTTTTTCGGGTAAGGTTTAACCCTCGGGTTCTTTTGTAGGGGTGCAGGTTGGAACCCCTTGTTCTGTGTAGGACTGAGGGAAAACCTCGGGTTCTTGTTTGGACTCAGGTTAAGGTTTTAAACCCCGTGTGTTCTTTGGAGGACTGCAGGTTAAAACCCCGGTTTTTGTGTAGGACTGCAGGTTGAAGTTTAACCCCTTTTTTTGTAGGCTGCAGGTGGGAATTTTAACCCCGTGTGTTTTGTGTAGGACTGCGGGAAGTTAACCCCCCGGGGTTCGTAGGACTGCGGTTAAAACCCCCGTGGTTCTTTTGTAGGGGAAATAGGGGGGGAAAACCCTCTGTGTTTTTTTAGGACTGCAGGTTGGTTTAACCCCCCTGTGTTCTTTTAGGATGCGGGGGAAGAACCCGTGTGTTCTTGGTAGGACTGCAGGGGGAAGTTAACCCCGGTTTTTTTTGTAGGACTGCAGGTTAATTAACCCCGTGTGTTCTTTGTAGGCTGCAGGTTGAAGAACCCCTGTGTTCTTTTTAGGACTGCGGTTTTTAAGTTAACCCCCTGTGTTCTTTTAGACTGCAGGTTAAGTTAACCCTGGTTCTTTTGTAGGCTAGGTTGAAGTTAACCCCCGTGTGTTCTTTTAGGACTGCAGGTTGAAAACCCCCTGTGTTCTTGTGGGGGACTGCAGGTAAAAACCCCCGTGTGTTCTTTTGTAGGACTGCAGGAGTTAACCCGTGTTTTTTAGGACTGCAGGGAAGTTAACCCCTGGGTTCTTTTGGACTGAGGGAAATTTAACCCCCGTGTGTTCTTTTGTAGGCTGCGGGGAAGTTAACCCTCGTGTTTTTGTGTAGGACTGCAGGTTGAAGTTAACCCCGGGTTCTTTGTAGGACTGAGGGGTTTTAACCTGGGGTTCTTGGGAGGCTGCAGGTTGGGAAAAACCCCGTGGTTTTGTGTAGGACTGGGGAAGTTTTAACCCCCGTGTGTTCTTTTGTAGGGCTGCAGGTTGAAGTTAACCCTCGTGTGTTTTCGTGTAGGACTGCAGGTTGAAGTTAACCCTCGTGTTTTCTCGTGTAGGACTGCAGGTTGAAGTTAACCCTCGTGTGTTCTTGTGTAGGACTGCAGGTGAAGTTAACCCTCGTGTGTTCTTGTGTAGGACTGCAGGTTGAAGTTAACCCTCGTGTGTTCTTGTGTAGGACTGCAGGTTGAAGTAACCTCGTGTGTCTTGTGTAGGACTGCAGGTTGAAGTAACCCTCGTGTTTTCTCGTGTAGGACTGCAGGTTGAGTTAACCCTCGTGTGTTCTTGTGTAGGACTGCAGGTTGAAGTTAACCCTTCTGTTGGGTGTTCTTTGTGTAGGACTGCAGGTTGAAGTTAACCCTCGTGTGTTCTTGTGAGGACTGCAGGTTGAAGTTAACCCTCGTGTGTTTTCGTGTAGGACTGCAGGTTGAAGTTAACCCTCGTGTGTTCTTGTGAGGACTGCAGGTTGAAGTTAACCCTCGTGTGTTCTCGTGTAGGACTGCAGGTTGAAGTTAACCCTAGTGTGTTCTTGTGTAGGACTGCAGGTTGAAGTTAACCCTCGTGTGTTCTGTGTAGGACTGCAGGTGAAGTTAACCCTCGTGTGTTCTTGTGTAGGACTGCAGGTGAAGTTAACCCTCGTGTGTTCTTGTGTAGGACTGCAGGTTGAAGTTAACCCTGTGTGTTCTTGTGTAGGACTGCAGGTTGAAGTTACCCTAGTGTGTTCTCGTGTAGGACTGCAGGTTGAAGTTAACCCTAGTGTGTGTCTCGTGTAGGACTGCAGGTTGAAGTTAACCCTCGTGTGTTCTCGTGTAGGTCTGCAGGTTGAACATTCCAGTACCTCAGAGCAGGACATTTAAACGGACAAAGAGCACATTCCATTCCTTTCTTTTATTATTTAAAATCAAGGAATAGTATCCAACGAGAAACTTATTTTCTCAAAGCACATGACCTGTTATAAACGACTAGAAAAAGCTTAGTGCTGGCTATTACACCTTATAATTTCCTACCGAGATACCATCATGTAAATAATTCAGAATAGACCACCTCATCAATTATATTTCCAGACTACTGACCCGTCCCTTGAGTATGACCTACTTCCACTGGGGAATCCCACCTGCCAGCGACAAGGTCTTCGTCTGCTACCCAGTTCTCACCTGACTCCAGTATATAAGCCACAATCTTCCTGCCTATGCATGAATTTAATGGTTATATTCATAACCATGATTTCTGCAGAGGTGGACCGGTTAGCCAGCGGAAGTCCTCGATCATACGACCAAAAACCCAAGCTGTGGGTCACATAACTAAGACCCCGTCAGGAAACACTTGTCCTTCAGATTCCTCAAGACTACGATACTCTTCAACTCCAAGGCCGAGGGACTGATGACCTTGAATTAAGACTGATAAAGCCACTGGAGGGCGAAACGTCTACAATAAATCTACCCAGATGTTGCACATGTGTATTTCTTCAGATTTTCAGAATTCACCTTCCTTAAAAACCTCTTAATTTTCTTCTCTCTATTAAGGATGGTCATCAACACAATCTGTATCATTTAAGATGTGAAGGATGTTTATATAATCTTCTCTATTTAATAAAACTAAACCATTGCCCTTATCTGCTTTCATAATTACTATACTTTACTCTTTATACAAATTAATGGTGAGAAATGTTATGGTGATACAGACAGCATGAGGAAGACACTTGTGAACAGTTCAAGACATTTATTAAAGGAGACGTTTCGCCATGAGTGGAGAAACGTCTCCTTCAATAAATGTCCTGAACTGTTCATAAGTGTTTTTCCACACATTACACTCACCATTTATGATATTATACACAATCTCATTATATTAATAATGAGAAAAAATGCCACGTGTCTTAAAAAAAACTTGAAAAATTCAAAACCCATTAAAAAAAAATGTACAAAAATAGTCAATGAAATCAAATTTAAAATTAGACAAAGGCATTTTTGAATCCCTGTGATAAAACTCTCTTCTCATCTTCATACATTTTCCTAGAACAGTTAAATATAACTTTAAAAAATAAGAAAAATGAGCTAAAATGTTATTTTATTGCATATTTTGACGATTTAGAGTCGACTGATGCGTTTTCTGACGTAACATTTTTTTTAGCTAAAATACGTAAATTATCGCAATTTGAATCGTTGCTGCAATTGCATTACAGCAACATTTTATCCTATGAAATACCAAAGCTTACGAGAGATACAGAAATACTGTATTTTGACAGTAAAGCGGGGGTGGGGATGTATACATGACACCGCTTGTTGAAGCTGAGAACTTGGGAAGTAAGCTCTATAATAAGTGTTTTGAATCAAGATTGTTTTGAGGTCAGTTTTGTTCCCAGGAGGTGATGCTGAGAATTCCCAGAGAGGAGAGGCTGGTGCAAATGATGCTGGTACAGTTTAAAGATGGGAAGAGATCTTTTTGTTGGTGTGATGCTGCGAAATCAACGCCACATTTGATTTTCCTAACTGTGTGTGTGTGTGTGTATATATATATATATATATATATATATATATATATATATATATATATATATATATATATATATATATATGTAATTGACAATTTTACCTATTCGTACCGAATAGGTAAAATTGGTCAATTAGCAAGAACTCATTTAATAAAATTAAGTCCTTTCTAAAATTTTCTCTTTATACGTTTAAAGAAAAAAAAATTTCATTTATGTTAATGTAAAAATTAATAATTTTGTACCAAATGAATCTTATAAAACTTACCTGACCTTATTATAACAAGAACAATTTAATTTAGCCTAATCCAACTAAATATATTTTATTTATTATAATCAAAAGAAGAGCTAAACCACAAGGGTCATACAGTGCAGCAGGGCAGGATGCAGGGATAGTGGGTAGTAAGAGGGAGAGGGATGATTATTAGGTTATGGAGTGCAGTGGATAGTGCAGGGATAGAGGGTAGCAAGAGATCGAGGTAGAAGGGATTGAGGGAGGTGCTAGAGGTATAACCTTCAGAGTTTGTGTAGTAAGTCAGTTTCTGTCAAAAAGTCAATGAGAGAGTCAGGATTAAAGGAGGGTCCATCTGCAAGAAGGGAAGGTAAAGAAAGGGCCGCAGAGCGAAGACGTCGTTGGAGGTAAATTCTGCGTGCTCGTTGATAGAGTGGGCAGTCCAACAGAATATGTCGAACAGACACTGGAACCTGACAATGCTCACAGAGAGGGGCAGAGAGCCTCTCCATGAGATACCCGTGAGTAAGACGAGTGTGGCCGATGCGAAGACGGGAGAGTGTAGTCTCCCAACCTCGACATTGGTGACAAGAAGAAGGCCAGAAACCTATACTAGGCTTAATAGACTGTAATTTGTTATGGAGCAGATCAGACAAACGTTGTTGCTAACGGGTGTGAAGGTGGGTAGCAATTACAGCAAAATAGTCCATGAATGGAACACATCTATATGAAACAGGAATGTCATTTACTGCTGACTGCGCAGCAGTGTCTGCCTGTTCATTGCCCTGTATGTCAACATGACCAGGGACCCAATAAAAAACTATCTTTGTGCTTGCTAAAGATATGGCGTAACCAAAGCTGGGTGAGGTTTATCAAATTTTGTATAGCCTGTAAAGCACTAAGAGTCTGAAACACCACAAATGGTGACAGGCATAGATGCAATACGGATAAGTGCCACAAGAATGGCATACAATTCAGCAGTAAATATGCTCACCGAGGATAATAAATGCCCTCGCACAACGCTGTCCGGAAACACTGCTGCGAATCCGATGCCATCAGAAGACTTGGAACCATCGGTGTACACTGCGATGGCATGAGAATGAGATCGGAAGTGGTCAAGAAAAAGAGCGAGAAGCCGCCATAGGCAGTTGGGCTTTTGCGCATGGTAGTGAGAAAGAACAGACATGAACAGCCAGAACTTCTCAAGGAGATAGGGAAAAGTGAGATGCTACATGAACATAGAAAGGTGGTAACTGAAGAGAAGACAAGAGCGAATGTAGGCGAAGAGAAATGGACAAAGTAAATAGGGGCAACAAACAAATAAAGAATGTCTACTAACATCAGCGACTATCCTATATATGGAAGGATTGTGAAGGTCATGTGCATCACAGCGATCAGACGAGGATGGAATATTCACTTCTTCATAGAGGCTCTCAACCAGTGAAGAACGAAAAGCAGAGGCATAAATGTAATCCCAGGTGATGAATGGGATTAGAGTAGCAGGAGAGGCCGCCAAATATATCTGGTCACCATAATCTAGTTTTGATAAAATTAGGGCTGAACGCAGGCGAAGAGTTCTACGATCAGCCCCCATGAAAGATGAGCGAGGGTTTTAAGGAGGTTCAGCCGGCTATGACAAGTTGCCTTCAGAGAGATAATGTGAGGTTTCCAGGACAATCTACGGTCAAACAGGAGGCCGAGAAATCTGACCATAACACGTTCTGGGATACAAGAGCCATATAGGTACAATGGATGATCAGAGACGACTGAATGTCTAGTGAAAGTAATTTGGCGAGTTTTACCACTAGAAAATTTAAACCCATGAGTGGTGGCCCAATGGGAAACAGGTTGACGGTTGACGCATGCTGGAGAGAAACTGCAATGAGGTGACAGTCAGTGCCTGCATAAGCTATAGCAAAGTCATCAACAGAGTGATGACCAAATATTGGATGGGAGAATAGATGCCAGATCATTTATAGCAAGGAGAAAAAGTGTTGTGCTCAGAACACATCCCTGGGGGACACCTTCAGCTTGGACAAAGTTCGGGGAAAGCATATTATTAACCCGGACACGGAAATGTCTTTCAGTTAAGAAGGTCTTAAGGAAAAATGGTAGATTGCCTCGGAGGCCTAAGGAGTGGGCCTGGGCCAAGATATTATACCTCCAAGTTGTGTCATAAGCCTTCTCAAGGTCAAAAAAGATGGCGATAACCGAGTGGTTATTGGTAAAGGCATTACGCAAATACGTATCCAAGCGCAGTAAGGGGTCAATGGTAGAACAGCTCTTACAAAAGCCATATTGACTAGTGGAGAGACTACTGTCTCTCTAAATACCACATCAAACGTCTATTTACCAGACGTTCCATCACCTTGCAAACTGCACTGGTAAGAGCGATGGGACGGTAGTGGGGAGGCATGTCCCATAGTACCCGGTTTGTGGAAAGGTACAACAATGGCAATTTCCACAGCTGGGGAAGAACTCCCTGTGTCCAAATAAGATTAAATAGTCGTAGGAGGACTGCAAGGGCCGACTGATGTAAATGCTGTAGCATACGAATATGTATGCCATCAGGCCCAGCTGCCGATGATCAGCAAGAGGAGTGTGTTGCCTCCAGTTCCAGAAGTGTAAAAGGCACATTATAAGATTCTTCTCTGACAGAAGAAAAGTCTTAGGGCTCTAACAAGCTGGCAGACTTTGAGGAAAGGAACGAGGGGCATAGATGGAGCCCCCTGAGATATACGGATTAGATGATTACCAATTTCGGTGGCAACATCAAGAGGGTTTGCTATATCAACACCAGCAACAAAGAACAGGAGCCAGGTCGGGGGAGTATTTACCACTCGGTTTCTGTACTTTTTTCCAGACTGCACTCAAGGAAGCCGAAGTGGAAGTGATCGTAGAAACAATCCCTCCAGCAGGTGCATTTAGCGTCATGGATGACATGACAAGCAATCGCTCTCTGCTTAAAATCAATGAGAGTCTCTCTGGTTCTGTTGTACTAGTACCTGCCCCACAGCGCGTTTCAAACGTAGTACTGCCCGAGCACAAGCAGGTGACCACCAAGGCACACACTTCTGGGAATGCTTGCCCAAGGTTAGGGGTATAGAATGTGAAGCTGCGGTTAAGACTGAGGTCGAGAAGAGGTGCAAAATCTCATCAATGGAGGACGAGGAAGGAGCCTCATTAAAAGCATTAAGATGCACGTAAAGGTCTCAATTCGCCCGGTCAAATTGCCAGCATGGGCTACAAGGAGGTGGAGAATACGAAGGAGAAGTAAGGATAATTGGAAAATGATTGCTGTCATGCAAGTCCGGGAGGACAGACCAGGTGAAGTCTAATACAGTTGAGGAAGAGCAGACCAAGAGATCGATGCAAGAGAATGAGTACGAGGATCAAAATGGGTGGGAGTACCCATATTTAAAACATGGAGGGGGAGAGAAGCAAGAAAAGCCTTCAACTGAATGCCACAGGAGTCACAGTGAGACATCATCCCCCAAAGAAAATAGTGGGCATTGAAATTGCCAAGTGACAAGTAGTGGCAGTAAGGAAGAAACTAGAAAGGCAACATCTGGGATAGACAGTGCCCGAGTAGAGAAATACAAAGAACAGAGTGTATACCACTTATTCAAGTGGATACGGGCTGCAGTGTAATGCAGAGAAGTATGAACAAAGAGCTGACGGAAGAAAGGAGTTTTGTAGACGGAGAAGAGTGAAGAGGAGGAACCGGAGGTGGATCGGTATCCATCAAAGGTCTAGTCTCCTCAATATATTCTGAGATAGCTTCAAGTGTTTCAGAGGTCAAGGACGTTGTATGTGGTACATTAGTGGAGATAGGAGGGTGAGTAAAGATCGGGGTGCCGATGGACTGTACCAAAGTAGGGGGGGGGGACAAAAGAGTAAAGGGAACTGGAGAAGAAGGCTGGGAGGGGACAGGAGAGGAAGCAACCTGGGAGGGGGAGGAAGAAGAGGGAGAAACTTCAGAGGGGACAGGGAAAGAAGGAACTGTACGAGGAGGAGGATGAACCTCCACACTCGTAACAGTCAGGTGAAGAACCGGGTACAGAGGCTGGTTAGGAAAAATGAGCAGGTTGCAGAAGGGAAGTAGGGGTGAAAGGAGATTTTAACAACAGGGAAGTTTTGGACTTCGGAGATGGAGAGGGGCGATGGGGAGTAGGTGTTGTCTAGATCTTGTAGACACAAACTTGTGAGCGAGAAGAGGAAGAGGCAAGAACAGAATGAGGTGCCGAGGTAGAAACCTCTGAGTCCAGCACAGCAAAAGGATTAGAGACAGGGGTGACTGTAGAAGAGGTGACCACAGAGGCTGCTGCAGAAGTTGGGACCCTAGAGGAGGGGGGACATTTAGCAACTTGGAAATAAGAAATACGGGAAGTTTCCCTTGGAGGCATAGACGAGAAACTGCCAAAGCATAGGGGAAACCTTATGCCTCATTCATTCAAGTAAACTTGGCAACAGCGGGAGTAAGATGGGTGGGCCTCATGACAATTAAGGCAAGAGGAAGGTAAACTACAAGACGTATTGGTATGGTCATCGGAATCACAGACTGGGCATATGGACCTGTAATATTTCCCTGGATGTCCAAAACGCCAGCAATATTTACACTGTTGAGGTGTAGGGATCACCTTTCTAACTTGTAAACGGTCTCCCGCTATATAAACAGAGGATGGAAGCTCGCAGCAGTCAAAAGTTAAGAGAGCTACCTGCGGGCAGGTTGGACACAAGTGTCTACTTTGAGGATTAGGAGGTCTTGGAGTTCTACCTGCTACAGAATGTCATCACCACATGTCTGGAAATTCTATTGGACAATGGTATGGGGCAGAATGACAGTACCACTACAAGAATGTAGGGAATGTTTTTCAATAGTTACAGGGATAGTATCCATAGCTGTAAGGAGAGAAAGATTATGAGTTTGGTTAGCATCCTGGACAGTGATGGTGTGTGTACCGCTCTTGAGAACATGAAAGGATATATCTCTACCGACATGGTGTAGGAGCGCCTTGCCAATACTATGGTCGGAAAGATAGGCAGTAGAGGAAGTCGGTCGTAAAGTAAAAAACTTAGTCCATTGTGTATTTTGAAACATAGCATGGAAAGGGAGTGCGTGACATGCCGGTCTTTTCGGAGTAGAACGAGAAGGAAGCGAAGAAGTATCATCCGGTAATTGTCATGGGCATTTAGGTGTGGGAACTGAGGTGGTCCGATGTGGGACGGGCGGGCAACTCAAACGCATGTAGAGGGAGAAGCCGGAAGGAAGCATAGTCAAAGAAGAGCAGAGGTCATATTTATGGATGGAGTCAGTCGAAACCCCGGTACCTGAAGCGGGTGACGAAACAGCACCAGCAAGAGGTACAGGGGCATTAGAAATGTCCAAAGAGTGGTCAGAAAGCAAGGCAGGGTCAGAACAGGGTGCGGTATCAGGAAGGGGCCCAGGGGGAGCAGGTTCATGGATTTGGGACTCCATGGCGAGGTCACTTCTTTCGGTTTGTATTTTAGAAAAAAGAAAGGAAATAAAAAAAAAAAAAAAGGTGAATGTGGAGGAATAGCTCCTAGGAGGCAAAAAGGGCAGAAAATCCCCCTCCGCACCCAAGAGGTCCTCAGCACCTCAAGTAGTGCAGATGCTCTGCAGCATGGAACCCGTGCCATACCTTACCCTTCATGCCAGTCCACGGAGCCACCTCGGTGGACAAGAGAGAGGGCGGCCGGACACCTGCCACAAAGCATACCTCCTTCAGCCACCACCCCCTGGAATCCGACAGGCAGTCTCCAGAGATACAACCATCACCAGAAAGACAACCCCCCCCCCGGGAGACCGGGGAGGGATCAGGACACCTTCAGGTGATCCAGATTCCAAGGCAAACTACACCACCGCCAAGGACCTCAATGGAATGGGATGGACCACGGTACCCTTCCCCATGCCTAGGAACTAGAGTGCCTGTGGGAAGAATCCCAAAGACTGAAAATAGGAAGGGAATAGGAGAGGGATGGGGAGGAGGAAAGGGAAAAAAAAGGGGGGAGGATGGAATAGGGAAGGGGGGATTGGTGGATAATTAGGTTCGGTCTGAGGGAGACCAAAAGGTCTAATTCCTCAGACCAAGAGACTCTTCAACTCCCCAATGAGCCCCCCTTGAAGAGGACATTTTTGACAAGTTTACAATAATTTAATAAACAAATGAAATATGTTATTTTCGTTAGGTTCTGAATGACTTTTGCGAAATTATTGTATACACATTATACATAATACATCCAGTCTCGTACCCCTCAGTGCCGTGTAGTTCATGAACCCAAGTCGTAATAACTGATTGTTGATAAACAGAATGAAGGGCGACTCGAACTGTGGTTAACTTGTACGGCAGGTTGAAGGTTGTGGGTGAGTAATTATAAAGTTGAGTGATTATAAGGTTGCAGGTGTGCGTGTGAACCAGGACTGAGTCAACCCAGAACTCTGGTGGTATGGTGGGTAGGTAGCAATGACTAGTACTTAGCAGGCCTTTAGGATTTAAACCAGCAATTTTTTAGGGAGTTTGGACACTAAGACACCACAAACTGATACGTACTTCCCTATCCCTGAGAGAGAGAGAGAGAGAGAGAGAGAGAGTAGATGAGAAGAAGTAGAAGAAGAAGAAGAGAAGAAGAGAGAAGAGAAGAAGAAGATAGGAGAAAAAAAAAGAAAGATAGATGAAGAAGAAAGAAAGAAAAAATAAGAGAGAAAAAAAAAAAAAAAATAAGAAAAGAAAAAAAAAAAAAAAAAAAAAAAAAAAATAAAAAGATAAAAAGATAGGAGAGAGAGAGAGAGAGAGAGAGAGAGAGAGAGAAATTACTTCCAAATCATTGCAAACGTTCATTAACGTCTTCCTCTTGACAACATGCACAAAGCACTCAACTGCGAGGCACTTACCATGGCACAAGTGCCTCATATTAACCCGACTCCTGCCACATGAAAAAAACACCAACTTATAAAAGTAAGGCTATTAAAGCTTAAGAATTTAACTAGACAAGAACTTTCTGAACAAACAAATCAGTTTTGCACTGAAAATCTACCAATACACAGCACACAATACATACACAGCACACAATACATACACAGCACACAATACATACACAGCACACAATACACAAAGGCGTGGAAAATGATAACGTTCATGATGGAACTGTCTAGATAATGAACGACTGTCAGTGAATAATCAGAAGAACGTTGTAACCGCTCAGCCACGATCGTTCTAACAGAACTAGTTTACAACCAGCGCTTCTGTGACCTGGTTGCCCCAGCCACCAACTGTGACCTCCCCCTGCCTTTCCCATTCCACAACTCCCCTGCTACAGGTCATTACGACCTACTCCAGGTCAACACCCAGGTACCTACTTACTGCTAGGTCAACAGGAGCAGGTACAAGGAAAATTTCCCAGCATTTGCACTCGTTCCGGAGATCAATCCTTGGTCCCTCAGTATGAGAGGCGAGGGCGCTACCAACTGAGCCACAAGGTGGCCGCTGATACAAACATGTCACTGGTGGCTGGTGATACAAACATGTCACTGGTGGCTGCTGATACAAACATGTCACTGGTGGCTGCTGATACAAACATGTCACGGCAGTGCTGGCTGGATGTCATCCTATTAGAACCATCCAAGTTGACGAGTGCCGGACCTAACTGCATGTACCAAGGTTCGAGTCCCCGTCCATTCTGGGCGGAGGTGTGATTAAACTGAACCTGTAATGACGTTCAAGTGAACCTCTAATGACGTTCAAGTAATGTGTTAAGAACGTAAAAGCCTTTCAAGGGGTTCAAGAAGTTCTTGGTAAGACTTCAATGGACAAAAAATAGAGAAGATGGAGATAGAGGGGGAAAAGGGAGAGGGAAGAGAGGGAGGGGAGGAGAGAGAGAAGAGAGGGAGGGGGAGGAGAGAGAGAAGAGAGGGAGGGGAGGAGAGAGAGAAGAGAGGGAGGGGAGGAGAGAGAGAAGAGAGGGAGGGAGGAGAGAGAGAAGAGAGGGAGGGGAGAGGAGAGAGAGAAGAGAGGGAGGGAGAGAGAGAGAGAGAAGAGAGGAGGGAGAGAGAGAGAATAAGAGGGAGGGGAGGAGAGAGAGAAAGAGGGAGGAGGAGGGAGAGAAGAGAGGGAGGGGAGGAGAGAGAAAGAGGGAGGGGAGGAGGGAGAGAGAGAGAGGGAGGGGAGGAGAGAGAAGAAGAGGGAGGGAGGAGAGAGAAGAGAGGGAGGGAGGAGAGAGAGAATAGAGGGAGGGGAGGAGGAGAGAAGAGAGGGAGGGGAGGAGAGAGAAGAGAGGAGGGAGGAGAGAGAGAATAGAGGGAGGGGAGGAGAGAGAAGAGAGGAGGGAGGAGAGAGAAGAGAGGGAGGGGGAGGAGAGAAGAGGGAGGGGAGGAGAGAGAAGGAAGGGGAGGAGAGAGAAGAGAGGGAGGGGGAGGAGAGAGAAGAGAGGGAGGGGAGAGAGAAAGAGAGGGAGGGGAGGAGAGAGAAGAGAGGGAGGGAGGAGGAGAGAAGAGAGGAGGGGGAGGAGAGAGAAGAGAGGGAAGGGAGAGGAGAGAGAGAGAGAGAGAGGGGAGAGAGAGAGAGGGAGAGAGGAGAGGAGAGAGAAAGAGAGAGGGAAGAAGAGAGAGGAGAGAGAGAGAGAGAGAGAGAGGAGAAGAGAGAGAGAGGAAGGAGAGGGAGAGAGAGAAGGGAAGAGAGGGGGTGGGAGAGAAACTCTAAAAAGAGCAAGTAAATTCCGAGGTTTCTGTGGTAGGCTTCAATTCAAGGATTATTCCACCAAGTGCTTGCGAGAGGCTTTCCCAGATTTGCAGATTCCCAGACCATTCCTGGACCCTTCCCAGACCCTTCCCAGACCCTTCCCAGACCCACCACAAGATGTGTAAATAACAACACCTGTAATACACTTGTGTAACCTGTGTTGAGGGTTGTTCTACTCTGCCAGCCCATCCAGGCATCCTTGCTGACCGCCTGGTCAACCAGGCTGTTGGTGCCAGCGTCTCTCATGCCCCCACAGCCATCATAACCTGGTTGATCAGTCACATTCAAGAGATAGTGAGCCAGTTTACTCTTGAAAACCCTAAGTCATGCTAACATATTAAAGAGTAGGCTAAGGGGGATGTTTAAGAGTAGGGGTGCAAAGGGGCTAAAAGGTGTTGAAGGGGCTAAAGTGTGTTTAAAGCTAAAATGAATTTAAAGGTAAGTGGTCTTTAAGGGTTGATATTTAAAGTCCTTTGAAAATTTAAGGGGCAGATATTTAGGGCTAAGGGGAGGGTTGATAAATCTTTCAAAAGTTGGGCATTTAAAGTGCATTTAAGGGCAGGGGTGATTAGGGAAAGGAAGGCACTTAAGGGAAGGCTGTTTTCAGTAGCACACACTAAGGGTCACATACTACACCTGTAGAGAGTTCCAGGGGTCAACGCCCCTGCGGCCCGGTCTGTGACCAGGCCTCATGTTGGATCAGTGCCTGATCAACCAGGCTGTTACTGCTGGCCGCACGCAGTCCAACGAACGAACCACAGCCTGGCTGGTCAGGCACCGACTTTAGGTGCCTGTCCAGTGCCTGCTTGAAGACAGCCAGGGGTTTGTTGGTGATCCCCCTGATGTATGCTGGGAGGCAGTTGAACAGTGTTGGGCCCCTGACACTCTTTGTGTTGTCTCTCAACGTGCTAGTGGCACCCCTGCTTTTCATTGATAAGATTTCTTCGGATTTTTAATCCCCGGAGGGTTAGCCACTCAGGATAACCCAAGAAAGTCAGTGCGTCATCGGGGACTGTGTCTTATTTCCATTGGGGTCCTTAATCTTGTCCCCCAGGATGCGACCCACACCAATCGACTAACAACCCAGGTACCTATTTGCTGCTAGGTGAACATGACAACAGGTGTAAGGAAACACGTCGAAATGTTTCCACCCGCCGGGAATCGAACCCGGGCCCTCTGTGTGTGAAGCGAGAGCTCTAGCCACCAGACCACCGGGGATGTTACATCGCCTGCCGAGTCTTTTGCTTTCGTAGGGAGTGATTCTCGTGTGCAAGTTTCGTACTAATCCCACGAGAATTTTCCACGTGTATATAATAATGCATCTTTCCCGCCTGCGTTCTAGGGAGTACAGGTTTAGGAACTTCAAGCGTTCCCAGTAATTGAGGTGGTTTATCGCAGTTATGCGTGCCGTGAAGGTTCTCTGCACATTTTCTAGGTCAGCAATTTCACCTGCCTTGAAAGGTGCAGTTAGTGTGCAGCAATATTCTAGCCTAGATAGAACAAGCGACCTGAAAAGTGTCAACATGGGCTTGTCATCCCTGGTTTTGAAGGTTCTCATTATCCATCCTGTCATTTTTCTAGCAGATGCGATTGCTACAGTGTTATGGTTTTTTTAGGCGAGATCCTCTGACATGATCACATCCACTTCTTTGACAAAAGTTTTTCGCTCTATTTTGTGGTTGGAATTTGTTTTGTACTTCGATGAGATTTTAATTTCCCCACGTTTTTCATATCCGAGTAATTGAAATTTCTCATCATTGAACTTCATATTGTTTTCTGCAGCCCATTTAAAGATTTGGTTTATGTCTTCTTGGAGTCTTGCAGTGTCTTCAACGGTGGACACTGTCATGCAGATTCGGGTGTCATCTTCAAAGGAAGACACAGCACTGTGGCTTATATCCCTGTCTTTGTGTTCTATTTGTTAGGAAATTATAGATCCATCTACCAACTTTTCCTGTTATTCCTTTATCACGCATTTTGTGTGCTATTACACCATGCTTTTGCAAAGTCTGTGTATATAACATGTGCATTCTGCTTGTCTACTAGAGCATCCAGAACCTTGTCGTAGTGGTCCAGTAGTTGGGACAGACAGGAGCGACCTGCTCTAAACCCATGCTGCCCTGGGTTGTGTAATTGATGGGTATCTAGATGAGTGGCGATCTTGCTTCTTAGAACCCTTTCAAAGATTTTTATGATATGGGTCGTTAGCGCCATTGGTCTGTAGTTCTTAGCTATTGCTTTACTGCCCCCTTTGTGGAGCGGGGCTATGTCTGTTGTTTTTAGTAACTGCGGGACGACCCCAGTGTCCATGCTCCCTCTCCATAGGATGTTAAAAGTACGTGATAGGGGCTTCTTGCAGTTCTCGATGAACACGGAGTTCCATGAGTCTGGGCCTGGAGCGGAGTGCATGGGCATGTCATTTATTGCCTTTTCGAAGTCATGTGGCGTCAGGGTAATGTCAGATAGGTTTGTGTCTACCAAGTTCTGTGGCACTCTCATAAAAAATTCATTTAGGTCTTCAACTTTCAGTCTGGTTAGCGGCTCGCTAAAAACTGAGTCATACTGGGACTTTAGTAACTCGCTCATTTCCTTGCTGTCATCTGTGTAGGAACCATCTCGTTTAAGTAGGGGCCCAATACTGGATGTTGTTCTCGACTTTGATTTGGCATAAGAAAAGAAATACTTTGGGTTTCTTTCAATTTCATTTATGGCTTTTACTTCTTCCGGCGTTTCTTGATTCCTGTAAGATTCCTTTAGTTTTAAATCAATGTTTGCTATTTCTCTGACCAGTGTCTCCCTACGTATTTCAGATATATTGGCCTCTTGTAGCCGCTCCGTTATTCTTTGCCTTCGCCTGTATAGGGAGCGCCTCTCTCTTTCTAATTTAAATCTTCTCCTTTTCCTTAAGGGAATTTGCTTCGAGCAAACCTCAAGTGCCACAGAGTTAATTTGTTCTAGACATAGGTTAGGATCCGTGATGCTTAGGCTATCTTCCCAGTTTATATCATTTAGGACTTGGTTTACTTGATCCCACCTTATGTTTTTGTTATTGAAGTTGAATTTGGTGAAGGCTCCCTCGCGACTGATCACATTTTGTTGATCTGGGGCTCCCCGCATACATGTCTGGACCTCTATTATGTTGTGATCTGAGTATATTGTTTTTGATTTGATGACATTTCGTATCAGATCATCATTGTTGGTGAAGATGAGGTCCAGCGTATTCTCTAATCTTGTAGGCTCTACTATTTGCTGGTTTAAGGTGAATTTGGTGCAGATATTTAAAAGTTCGTGTGTGTGCGAGTTTTCATCTGAGCTGCCTCCTGGTGTTATCTCTGCTACCACATTGTTTGCAATATTCCTCCATTTTAGCTGCCTTAGGTTGAAGTCCCCCAGGAGCAAGAAGTTGGGGGTAGGAGCTGGAAGATTTTCCAGACCGTGGTATATTTTCAGAAGCTGTTCCTGGAATTGTTGGGACGTTGCATCCGGAGGCTTGTATACAACCACGATGACCAGGTTTTGATTCTCGATCTTTACTGCTAATACTTCAACTACATCATTTGAGGCATTTAGTAGTTCTGAACATATAAGTGACTGTGATATACAGGGCAGGACGATTAAGGGCTTAAGAATTAAGGTATCTGCAAGGGTGATTAATAGGGTAATTATATTTAAAATGCTCAGGGGTCATTAGGGAAGCTTTCCCTAAGTTCAGAAAGTTTTTACAAGTTTAGAGGTCATTAGGAGAGTTTCTGACAGTTTCAAAGTGTAATTAGGGAAGGTTTTTACAGTTTCAAAGAGTAATTAGGGAAGGTTTTTACAGTTTCAAAGAGTAATTAGGGAAGGTTTTTACAGTTTCAAAGAGTAATTAGGGAAGGTTTTTACAGTTTCAAAGAGTAATTAGGGAAGGTTTTTACAGTTTCAAAGAGTAATTAGGGAAGGTTTTAACAGTTTCAGATGTAATTACAGTAAAACCTTTCTAGCAAGTAATTATGAACCTAGTTTCAAGTTCAGAGCTATTTAGAAAAGCTCTCTACGTTTTCGGAGGTAACTAATAGGAACCATTTAATGTTCAGGTGTAATAAGAGAAGCCTTTTACTGGCTATGCAATGGAGGAAATAAAGACCAACGGAGTAAAGGACTAAATCAAATCATTCAGTAGAGCGAAAGTCCCATGAGCGAGACTTAGGAGTAATAATGTCAGAAGATCTCACATTCAAGGATCACAACAATGTTGCTATTGCTACTGCAAGGGAAATAAGCTGGATAACTAGAACTTTAAGGACAAGAGATGCTGAGCTAATGATGCTCTTTGAGTCACTTGTTCTCTCCAGGTTGGAATACTGGTTTGTTCTGACGGCCACCTTCAAGGCAGGCCAGATTGTTAAGCTGGAAAAAGTACAGAGAACTTCCATTGCTTATATACACTCACTTAAGCATCTGAACTACTGTGAACCCTTGATGTCTCTTCAACTGTATTCCTCGGAATGTAGGCGAGAAATGTACATAATAATTTATACCTGGACAATCCTAGAGGGACTGGTTCCAAACCTGAACACTGAAATCACTCCATATAACATGACTTAGCAGACGGTGCAAAATACCTCCACTATATAACAGGGATACAAAGATTATACTGAGAACTCCGAGTGTCAGAGGTCCTCGACTCCTCAACGCTCTTCCTGTGCATTAGGGGAATTATTAAACTCTCTGGCTGCCTTCAAGAGGGAACTGGACAAGTTCCTCAAATCAGTGCCTGATCAGCCGGGCTGTGGTTCGTACGTTCGACTGCGTTGGGCTAGCAGTAACATTCTGGTTGACCAGGCCTTGATCCACCAGGAGGCCTGGTCTGGGACAGGACCGTGGGGGCGTTGACCACAATTAACATCTTTCAGGTATCCTTCAGCTACCACTGAGGAGCCTTTTAAAACTTTTTATGGACTCTCTTTAAGGTCAAGCGGGTCTTTAAAGGGAACAGCGGATCCCTTTGGTCCCTACGGATCCCCGGGGAGGGAGTTCTGGGTGATCAAGACGCTTCCTCCTTCAATGAAAGAGGATCGAAGACTTCTTCAGAACTTCATCAAATCTTAAAAGAGGATTGAACACAACCCACTCCATAAGAGCATGGGGGGGGAGGGTTTAGTGATGGGGTTATAGGAAGTGTGTTTTATGATGGGGTTATAGGAAGTGTGTTTAATGATGGGGTTATAGGAAGTGTGTTTAGTGATGGGGTTATAGGAAGTGTGTTTAGTGATGGGGTTATAGGAAGTGTGTTTAATGATGGGGTTATAGGAAGTGTGTTTAATGACTAGCCAGAACCCTGCTCCAAACCTCAGCCCAGACTCCTGCTCCAACCTCAGCCCAGAACCTCCCTAACCTCAAGCAGCCCAGAACCTCTGCCCAAACCTCAACAGCCCAGAACCTGCTCCAAACCTAGCAGCCTAGAACCTCTGCTCAAACCTCAAGCAGCCCAGAACTCTCCACCTCGCAGCCAGAACCTCTGCCAAACCCAAGCAGCCCAGAACCTCTGCTCCAAACCAGCAGCCCAGAACTCCTCCCAAACCTAAGCACCCAGAACCTCCGCTCAAACCTCACAGCCAGAACCTCCTGCTCCAAACCTCAAGCAGCAGAACCTCTGCCCAAACCTCAACAGCCCAGAACCTCTGCCCAAACTCAACGCCACAGAACTCTGTCAAACCTCAAGCAGCCGAACTCTGCTCAAACTCAAGCAGCCCGAACCTCCTGCTCAAACCTCAAGCACCCAGAACCTCTGCTCAAACCTCAAGCAGCCCAGAACCTCCTGCCAAACCTAGCCAGCCAGAACCTCCTGCTCCACCTCAGCCACAGAACCCTGCTCCAACCTCAAGCCCCAGAACTCCTGCTCCAAACCTCAAGCACCCAGAACCTCGCCCAAACTCAAGCAGCCCAGAACCTCCCTGCTCCAACTCAAGCAGCCACAGAACCTCCCTCAAACCTCAAGCAGCCAGAACCTCCCTGCCAAACCTCAGCAAAGAACTCTGCTCCAAACCTCAAGCAGCCAGAACCTCCTGCCCACCCCGCCCAGAACCTCCCTGCCCAACAGCACCACAGAACCTCCTGTCCAAACTAACAGCCTCAGAACCTCTGCTCAGAACTCAAGCAGCCACAGAACCTCTCCAAACCTCAAGCAGCCCAGAACCGCCAAACCTCCACACAGAACCTGCTCAAACCTCAAGCACCAGAACCTCCTGCCCAAACCGCAGCAGAACCTCCCTGCCAAACCTCAAGCACCAGAACTCCCTGCTCCAAACCAGACCTAGAACCTCTCAACCTCAAGCCCCGAACCTCCTGTCCAAACAGCAGCCCAGAACCTCCTGCTCCAAACTAGCAGCCCAGAACTCCTGCCAAACTAAGCAGCCAGAACCTCTGCTCAAACCTCAACGCCTCAGAACTCTCAGAACCTCAAGCAGCACAGAACCTCCCTCAAACCTCAAGCAGCCCAGAACCTCCTGCTCAAACTCAAGCAGCCAGAACTCTGTCCAAACCTCAAGGCACAGAACCTCCGCAAACCTCGCAGCCAGAACCTCCTGCCCAGACCTCAGCCCAGAACTCCTGCTCAACCTACAAAAAAAAAAAAAAAAAAAAAAAAAAAAAAAAAAAAAAAAAAAAAAAAAAAAAAAAAAAAAAAAAAAAAAAAAAAAAAAAAAAACAAGAGTTCAGAACCTCCTGCTCAACCTCAACAGCTCCTGACAGCTCCTGTCCAAACCCAGAGCGGTTCACAGAACTCCTGACTCCAGGACGAAGCAGCCACAGAACCTGCTCAGAACCTCAAGAGCCAGAGAACCTCTGCCAAACCTCAAGGAGCCAGAACCTCCTGATCCAGAACCTCAAGCACCAAAACCCCTGCTCAAACCTCAAGCACCGACCTCCCGCTCCAACCTCCCCGACCCGTCCAAACCTACACCCAGAACCTCCCTGCTCCAGATCCTCACAGCCACAGCAACCTCCCTCTCCCTCAACCCAGCCTCAGAACCTCCCTCCCAACCCCAGCCCAAACCTCCCTCCCAACCTCAAGCCCACACCTCCCTCTCCCACCCACAGCCCAACCTCCTCTCCAACCTCAGCAGCCAACTCCTCCACCTCACACCCACCCCCCTCACCTCCCCTCACCTCTTCCCCAGAGCACCAGAACCTCCCTGCTCCATATTTTCCTTTAGACCTCCTCTAAGCCCAAACTTTCCAATTACTCAAAGCACACAGAGTCCTCTAGCCTATAATAAACTATTACAGACTTTCCATTGAGCTCCAGAACCCTGCAGCCACAGAACCTCCCTGCTCCAAACCTCAGCCACAGAACCTCCCTGCTCCAAACCTCAAGCAGCCACAGAACCTCCCTGCTCCAAACCTCAAGCAGCCACAGAACCTCCCTGCTCCAAACCTCAAGCAGCCACAGAACCTCCCTGCTCCAAATCTAAAGCAGCCTCAGAACCTCCCTGCTCCAGAACCTCAAGCAGCCACAGAACCTCCCTGCTCCAAACCTCAAGCAGCCTCAGAACCTCCCTGCTCCAGAACCTCAAGCAGACACAGAACCTCCCTGCTCCAAACCTCAAGCAGCCACAGAACCTCCCTGCTCCAAACCTCAAGCAGCCTCAGAACCTCCCTGCTCCAAACCTCAAGCAGCCACAGAACCTCCCTGCTCCAAACCTCAAGCAGCCTCAGAACCTCCCTGCTCCAGAACCTCAAGCAGCCTCAGAACCTCCCTGCTCCAAACCTAAAGCAGCCTGAGAACCTCCCTGCTCCAAACCTCAAGCAGCCTCAGAACCTCCCTGCTCCAGAACCTCAAGCAGCCACAGAACCTCCCTGCTCCAAACCTCAAGCAGCCACAGAACCTCCCTGCTCCAGAACCTCAAGCAGCCACAGAACCTCCCTGCTCCAAACCTCAAGCAGCCACAGAACCTCCCTGCTCCAAACCTCAACCAGCCACAGAACCTCCCTGCTCCAAACCTCAAGCAGCCACAGAACCTCCCTTCTCCAAACCTCAAGGAGCCTCAGAACCTCCCCTGAACAAGCCAAACACCACCGTCGACAAAACATTACAGGGAGGGAGTGTGTGTGCGCGCGCGCACGCACGCACACACACACACACACACACACACACACACACACACACACACAGTACTTATGTACAGCGCCAGACTCCAGACTGGAGTCTGACCGTGTGGATAAACTTCTGTGTACTCTGACGCCGAGTTTGAGGGTTCGAATCCTTCTGTATATCAAAGATACTGGGTCAGAACAGGTCTCTCCTGTCCCTCGAACCCGTAACACAACTCGGACACAGCTTGGGATGACTGAAGTAAACAATAACAATGTCGTAGAGAGATTTTTGAAAAACCTTCGACGAGTGTGATGGTGTAACAGCGAACATAATGGGCATTAAAGGTGAACTGGATAAAATGGACAGATGTATTTTTAATTTACAAAATCGGACAGTGAAATAGTCAACAAGAGCAAATCCGAGACTGCCACAAGAAGCGAGGAAGAGAGAGACAGAACCAGGTATAAGTAATTTGTTAGGCCCAATGCAGGGAAGGAAGCACAAGCCAGTGTCAATAGTACTGTACTGTAGTATTTAAGTTATAACCGTTACTGAGTTACCGTCTCCCTATGTGATCATTGACCGTTACCTAGCATGACTGACGTCATGAGCTCTTAGAATCCATGCCAACCAGGCAGTGGGCAGCTCACATCAGAGTAGGGTTTAGAGACTACAGGTCAGGCCTGGCGCCCTCCTATATTTAACCTCTAATATACAAGTTACCAGCCAACCGACGTGTGTGTTTATACCCAATTCCATCAATCGAACCCCATACAACACCAGGAGCTGTGACTCGACCCATGCAACCACATACAGGTGAGCAAAAGTGTGGCCCATATACATGATTCACCATCTCAAAAAGTGAGAGACCAAAGGTTTGCAATCAGAACAGCACCAGATGTCAGAGGACTGACATACAATGAGACAAACCACGAAATGGGTGGGGAGACAGGGGGTGGGATGCTTGAAATATACCAAGGTGAATGCATCTTATCAGATTCAACTAGTCCACTAAGACTCTTTTGCCACGAGTTCAAACCTCACCCGTTACCTGATTTATTTGCAATTCTGTAATTTCGTGAGTCATGATGAGCCTAAGGAACCACGGAAGACAAGAACCACGGAAGACAAGAACCACGGAAGACAAGAACCACGGAAGACAAAAACCACGGAAGACAAAAACCACGGAAGACAAAAACCACGGAAGACAAGAACCACGGAAGACAAGAACCACGGAAGACAAGAACCACGGAAGACAAGAACACGAAGACAGAACCACGGAAGACAAAAACCACGGAAGACAAAAACCACGGAAGACAAGAACCACGGAAGACAAGAACCACGGAAGACAAGAACCACGGAAGACAAGAACCACGGAAGACAAGAACCACGGAAGACAAGAACCACGGAAGACAAGAACCACGGAAGACAAGAACCACGGAAGACAAGAACCACGGAAGACAAGAACCACGGAAGACAAGAACCACGGAAGACAAGAACCACGGAAGACAAGAACCACGGAAGACAAGAACCACGGAAGACAAGAACCACGGAAGACAAGAACCACGGAAGACAAGAACCACGGAAGACAAGAACCACGGAAGACAAGAACCACGGAAGACAAGAACCACGGAAGACACAAAACACTCACCAGATATTCGCAATGATAACAAACAGATTATTTAAAACAAGGACAGTGAAGAGACATCAGATGACAACTTAAAACGGGGATTTTTGACAGTCGAGAAATTCTTGAAATTCCTGGTCTAGGACGCGGAGTGGTGATCTGCATGAGGACTTAATGGAGAGGTGGATTCAGACGTTTCAAGTACAGGTATGACAGGACCAGGGAGACTTAAAAATCAGTAAAAGCCGCTTGATAATGATGCAAAAAAAAATACGAATCCAACATCCGTGAATCAAAGTGTACACATACACAGGAGCTGTGAATCGACCCCTGCAAGCATAAATGGGAGTGTACACATACACAGGAGCTGTGAATCGACCTTTGCAACCCCCCACACACACACACACAAATCCAGATATAACAGATGTTTCAGCATAAACTATGATACATGTACAAACGTAAATTGAAGCGACAAAGTGGAAATATATTAGCCGGTTGCGAGGCAAGAGGCGCCCAGTTGTTGCAATACTAAGGTACTCACCAGCCTGGATGTTGTCCCTGATGATCACTACGTGGTTGTCACGGTCTGGTCTGGTGTGCTCGTGCCAGAACCCAACCACGTGACCCAGCTCGTGAACCACGATGCCAAACTTGTCGCAGTTCTTGCCGATACTCAGCGCCTGGGGACCGTTCCCGCGCTTACCAACGAACGAACAGCACCTGCAACACACCACAACGTTATTACTGGAGAGAACAGCACCTGCAACACACCACAACGTTATTACTGGAGAGAACAGTACCTGCAACACACCACAATGTTATTACTGGAGACAACAGTACCTGCAACACACCACAATGTTATTACTGGAGAGAACAGCACCTGCAACACACCACAATGTTATTACTGGAGAGAACAGTACCTGCAACACACCACAATGTTATTACTGGAGAGAACAGCACCTGCAACACACCACAATGTTATTACTGGAGAGAACAGCACCTGCAACACACCACAATGTTATCACTGGGGAGAACAGCACCTGCAACACACCACAATGTTATTACTGGAGAGAACAGCACCTGCAACACACCACAATGTTATCACTGGGGAGAACAGCACCTGCAACACACCACATTGTTATCACTGGAGAACAGCACCTGCAACACACCACAATGTTATTACTGGGGAGAACAGCACCTGCAACACACCACAATGTTATTACTGGGGAGAACAGCACCTGCAACACACCACAATGTTATCACTGGGGAGAACAGCACCTGCAACACACCACATTGTTATCACTGGAGAACAGCACCTGCAACACACCACAATGTTATTACTGGGGAGAACAGCACCTGCAACACACCACAATGTTATTACTGAAGAGAACAGCACCTGCAACACAATGTTATCACTGAAGAGAACATCACCTGCAACACAATGCTATCACTGAACAGAACCTGCAACACACCACAATGTTATTACTGGAGAATAGCACCTGCAACACAATGTTATCACTGAAGAGAACAGCACCTGCAACACACCACAATGTTATCACTGGGGAGAACAGCACCTGCAACACACCACAATGTTATCACTGGGGAGAACAGCACCTGCAACACACCACAATGTTATTACTGGAGAGAACAGCACCTGCAACACACCACAATGTTATTACTGGAGAACAGCACCTGCAACACACCACAATGTTATTACTGGAGAACAGCACCTGCAACACACCACAATGTTATCACTGGGGAGAACAGCACCTGCAACACACCACAATGTTATTACTGGAGAACAGCACCTGCAACACACCACAATGTTACTACTGGAGAACAGCACCTGCAACACACCACAATGTTATTACTGAGGAGAACAGCACCTGCAACACACCACAATGTTATTACTGGAGAACAGCACCTGCAACACACCTCAATGTTATTACTGGAGAACAGCACCTGCAACACACCTCAATGTTATTACTGGAGAACAGCACCTGCAACACACCTCAATGTTATTACTGGAGAACAGCACCTGCAACACACCACAATGTTATTACTGGAGAACAGCACCTGCAACACACCACAATGTTATTACTGGAGAACAGCACCTGCAACACACCACAATGTTATTACTGGAGAACAGCACCTGCAACACACCTCAATGTTATTACTGGAGAACAGCACCTGCAACACACCTCAATGTTATTACTGGGGAGAACAGCACCTGCAACACACCACAATGTTATTACTGGAGAACAGCACCTGCAACACACCACAATGTTATTACTGAGGAGAACAGCACCTGCAACACACCACAATGTTATTACTGAGGAGAACAGCACCTGCAACACACCACAATGTTATTACTGGAGAACAGCACCTGCAACACACCACAATGTTATTACTGAGGAGAACAGCACCTGCAACACACCACAATGTTATTACTTGGGAGAACAGCACCTGCAACACACCACAATGTTATTACTGGAGAGAACAGCACCTGCAACACACCACAATGTTATTACTGGGGAGAACAGCACCTGCAACACACCACAATGTTATTACTGAGGAGAACAGCACCTGCAACACACCACAATGTTATTACTGGAGAGAACAGCACCTGCAACACACAACAATGTTATCAGAGGACAGAACAGCACCTGCAACACACCACAATGTTATTACTGGAGAGAACAGCACCTGCAACACACCACAAAGTTATTACTGGAGAGAACAGCACCTGCAACACACCACAATGTTATTACTGGAGAGAACAGTACCTGCAACACACCACAATGTTATTACTGGAGAGAACAGCACCTGCAACACACCACAATGTTATTACTGGAGAGAACAGCACCTGCAACACACCACAATGTTATCACTGGGGAGAACAGCACCTGCAACACACCACAATGTTATTACTGGAGAGAACAGCACCTGCAACACACCACAATGTTATTACTGGAGAGAACAGCACCTGCAACACACAACAATGTTATCAGAGGACAGAACAGCACCTGCAACACACCACAATGTTATTACTGGAGAGAACAGCACCTGCAACACACAACAATGTTATCAGAGGACAGAACAGCACCTGCAACAGAGCAACAAAATGCAAAACATCAACATCCACGTACATACAATAAACACACACACATCCACGAGATAAACACCAGCATCCAGGTGTATCATGTGTGTGGACAACAGCCTCCATGATATACACACAAGATATATCACATTATCTTCTAACTTGCCTCTTCTATCTTAACAGAACTAACAATTCTTAAGTATCTCATTATTGATGGTAAGCAACATCGACAACTTGATCACCCTGACATGTGCAACACTTGGGTAATCTTTATTTCGGTAATAAAGTGTTGCACTTGTGTCTTAGGTTAGATGTGTCAGGAAGCATGTCAAGTGTTTCCTGACGCGGGTCTAGTTATATGATGACCCACAGCTGGAGCTTTTGGGCACCTGACCGAGGCCTTGTTCATAAAGTCTTGTGTCTCTTGACACTAGCCTCAACCTCTGGTGTACTGGTTCACCTGCCTCGTCTCTCGTACTATCCTGACACTAGCCTCAACCTCTGGTGTACTGGTTCACCTGCCTCGTCTCTCGTACTATCCTGACACTAGCCTCAACCTCTGGTGTACTGGTTCACCTGCCTCGTCTCTCGTACTATCCTGACACTAGCCTCAACCTCTGGTGTACTGGATCACCTGCCTCGTCTCTCGTACTATCCTGACACTAGCCTCAACCTCTGGTGTACTGGTTCACCTGCCTTGTCTCTGTACTATCCTACACTAGCCTCAACCTCTGGTGTCTGGTTCACCTGCCTCGTCTCTCGTACTATCCTGACACTAGCCTCAACCTCTGGTGTACTGGATCACCTGCCTCGTCTCTCGTACTATCCTGACACTAGCCTCAACCTCTGGTGTACTGGTTCACCTGCCTTGTCTCTGGTACTATCCTACACTAGCCTCAACCTCTGGTGTACTGGTTCACCTGCCTCGTCTCTCGTACTATCCTGACACTAGCCTCAACCTCTGGTGTACTGGTTCACCTGCCTCGTCTCTCGTACTATCCTACACTAGCCTCAACCTCTGGTGTACTGGATCACCTGCCTTGTCTCTCGTACTATCCTACACTAGCCTCAACCTCTGGTGTACTGGATCACCTGCCTTGTCTCTCGTACTATCCTACACTAGCCTCAACCTCTGGTGTACTGGATCACCTGCCTTGTCTCTCGTACTATCCTACACTAGCCTCAACCTCTGGTGTACTGGATCACCTGCCTCGTCTCTCGTACTATCCTGACACTAGCCTCAACCTCTGGTGTACTGGATCACCTGCCTTGTCTCTCGTACTATCCTACACTAGCCTCAACCTCTGGTGTACTGGTTCACCTGCTTCGTCTCTCGTACTATCCTGACACTAGCCTCAACCTCTGGTGTACTGGTTCACCTGCTTCGTCTCTCGTACTATCCTGACACTAGCCTCAACCTCTGGTGTACTGGTTCACCTGCTTCATCTCTCGTACTATCCTGACACTAGCCTCAACCTCTGGTGTACTGGTTCACCTGCCTCGTCTCTCGTACTATCCTACACTAGCCTCAACCTCTGGTGTACTGGTTCACCTGCCTCGTCTCTCGTACTATCCTGACACTAGCCTCAACCTCTGGTGTACTGGATCACCTGCTTCGTCTCTCGTACTATCCTGACACTAGCCTCAACCTCTGGTGTACTGGTTCATTTGCCTCGTCTCTCGTACTATCCTGACACTAGCCTCAACCTCTGGTGCACTGGTTCACCTGCTTCGTCTCTCGTACTATCCTGACACTAGCCTCAACCTCTGGTGTACTGGTTCACCTGCCTCGTCTCTCGTACTATCCTACACTAGCCTCAACCTCTGGTGTACTGGTTCACCTGCCTCGTCTCTCGTACTATCCTACACTAGCCTCAACCTCTGGTGTACTGGTTCACCTGCCTCGTCTCTCGTACTATCCTACACTAGCCTCAACCTCTGGTGTACTGGTTCACCTGCCTCGTCTCTCGTACTATCCTGACACTAGCCTCAACCTCTATGTACTGGTTCACCTGCCTCGTCTCTCGTACTATCCTGACACTAGCCTCAACCTCTGGTGTACTGGTTCACCTGCCTCGTCTCTTGTACTATCCTACACTAGCCTCAACCTCTGGTGTACTGGTTCACCTGCCTCGTCTCTCGTACTATCCTACACTAGCCTCAACCTCTGGTGTACTGGTTCACCTGCCTCGTCTCTGTACTATCCTGACACTAGCCTCAACCTCTGGTGTACTGGTTCACCTGCCTCGTCTCTCGTACTATCCTACACTAGCCTCAACCTCTGGTGTACTGGTTCACCTGCCTCGTCTCTCGTACTATCCTGACACTAGCCTCAACCTCTGGTGTACTGGTTCACCTGCCTCGTCTCTCGTACTATCCTACACTAGCCTCAACCTCTGGTGTACTGGTTCACCTGCCTCGTCTCTCGTACTATCCTACACTAGCCTCAACCTCTGGTGTACTGGTTCACCTGCCTCGTCTCTCGTACTATTCAACCAGATTATGTCAGTAAGGCCAGGATAAATCTGGTCTAAGGTACTATGTTAAAAGTGCATTAACCATGAACACGCTTCAGGAGATTTATTCTGACCCTGACAGTCTGCCTAGGCGAAATTCCTATAGTGTATATTATATATGTCGCTGCTATATATATTATATCTGTCGCTGCTATATGCTGCGCCGTTCCTGCACTCTTGACTCTGCAAAAGAGTGAAGAAAACTCTAGCAGGTTCAAAATCAAGCTATAAGAGTTAAATTGAATTGCCCTGTCAAAAAACTTGCAGCTATATGTCTACGTGGTGGTCGTTCCGGGGGGTCAACGCCCCCGCAGCCTAGTCCTTGACTGGGCCTCCCGGTGAATCAGGATCTGGTCAACTAGGCTGTTACTGCTAGACACGCACAATCCACCGTACGGAACACACCCCGGCTGAAGGCAGACAGAGGTCTGCTGTTAAGTCCACTTATGCCTGATGGGAGGCTGTTGAACAGTCTTGGGCCCCGGACACTATTGTTTTCTCTGTGTACTCAAGGTACTCCTGCTTTTCACTGAGGGTATGTTGCACCATCTGCCGAATCTTTAGCTTTCGTAGGGAGTAATTTCTGTGGGCAGATTAGAACTGAACGTACGGCCCATACATAACACAACAGTTGAGAATCACTTTTGACGTCAAATGATTAAGAAGTATTTTAAGTCATGAAGCGAAGTTTGGGGAAGAAATTGAAAAATATACCTTTAAGAACTAAATTATTAAGAGTTCAATTACAGTGTATCACAGTAGCGAGGACATTAACAAGGCGTTCAACATGGGAGAACGATTAGATAATGAGAGTCAATATATATCTTACGTTGGAAACATTGGGACGTGTTTACTTAAAACACCTCTTGTTCCTGTTCCCCTAGCAGTAAGTAGGTTCCTGGGTGTTAGTCGACTGGTGTGGGTTGCATCCTGGGGACAAAGTTAACCTAATTTGCCCGAAAAGCTCTGCATAACAAGGGTCTTTAAACAGAGTACGTCATTAATATCAGCTAGGTCTGTGTAAGATGTATCATGTACTTGTAAAAATAAAGATCATCATAACAGTAATGAGTAAAGAATAGCTCAGCCAATATAAACACCATACAAGGCAGGTGTCACCAGGATCCTGATAGTGGTATTACACCTTACTATTGTCAAACCCCCCGCCCCCCTAAAAAAATCCATCTTGAAATATGTAAGAGTACATCACTGGAGTACCATCATGCCAGAGTACATTAGCTGCCCTTGAACCAGCCACTGACACTGCAAACAATGATGGACACTTGTTTATCAACCTCTGAAATATTACAAATATTGTACTAGTCATACGAAATAGTGGAGAGTAAATACATCACAATACCAGTAAACTTTAAATAGAGAGAATAAAGCGATAACATGGCAGGAAAGGGGAAGAGAGAGAGAGGCAGCAACACAAACTACCTTTGGAAAATACAGAGGCAAAAATACACAAGGATGAGTTCCAAGAAAGATACAAGCTAATGATAAATGTGCATATTTTCACTTTTATGGGAAGCGCTAAACACGCGTGGGGTAGTGGAAGAGGTACATTCAGCAAAAAAGTGTGTTGGGGGCTCGGACCCCTTCCATTAATTGCATTCACAAGTACCACCATCCAGCACATACTTCTCCCCATGTTAATCTGTCCAGCATTACCATAACATTGTCTCCCCATGTTAATCTGTCCAGTATTACCATAACAGTGTCTCCCCATGTTAATTTGTCCCTCATTACCATTACATTGTCTCCCCATGTTAATTTGTCCCGCATTACCATAACATTGTATTCAACATCTGTTAAATGGAAGAACAGCGGAGGGAGAGAGAAGGTGGGGACACCTGTAGATAATTCAATTAATGACCTGTAGATAAAGATAACTGCAAAGTTGGTCATACCCAGACCAGGGCACCTGGTTGATGGCCTGATCAACAAGACTATTGATGTTAGCAGCAAGTAGTCCAATAGACACCACAGCCCAGCTAATCAATAACCAAAAAACCTATCAACTTTCCCCCTGAAAGCAGTGTGAACTACGTATATAATAATTATATTTATTTCTACAAGTACATGTACAAGGTATACAGGCCCAGGTGACATTAATGACATACTAGTATATAGAAAGCCGCTTGTTATGCTGAGCATTTCGGGCAAAATATGTTAAATTTGTCCCAGGATGCGACCCACACCAAGGACTAACACCCAGGTACCCATTTTACTGATGGGTGAACAGGGACAGCGGGTGTCTTAATGAAACACGCCCTAATGTTTCCACCCGTACCGAAGATCGAACCACGGACCTGAAAATGTGACTCGAGTGCGCTAGCAATCGACCTAATAATCAAGACATTAGCTATGAAACACAACTCTCTCAAGGGCTATAAAAGAGCCTTCAAGAAACACTCAACAAAACTGACAGAAAAAAAATAGAATGTTGCTTGCAGTGGGCTGACATCAAGAGATCATATACAGTAGACCCCCCGGTGTTCGTCCTGCTCCAAACTCGCCCTTTTATATAAGTATTTTTTTAAATGCTTTTGTAAGTGTATTTTTGGGGGTCTAAAAGGACTAGTCTACTTTACATTATTCCTTATGGGGATAAATTTGTTTGGTAATGGCACTTGAACAGCATTCTGGAACGAAAAATATCACGAAAACCGGGGGTCCACTGTACACTGGTACCCCGGATTTCGTCAATAATTCGTTCCAGACGGCTGTTCGAGTGCCGTTACCGAACGAATTTGTTCCCATAAGGACGAATGCAAATTAGATTAGTCCGTTTCAGACCCCCAAAAACACACTTACATAATTGTTCGATTTGGGAGCTGTACGAAATCCGGGGTACCACTGTATTTACACTTGACTGTTACCTAGAGGAAAAAACGGTAACATAATAAAAACGAAGGTAGAGGAAGGGAGAGGAAACAGAAGAACAATCATAGCGGAAGAGAGAACTCAAAAACTAGAATAGAAAATAAGACTACGGAGAAATGGGATGGGTAGAAGGGACAATAATAATGAAAACAAAGCAGCAAAAAAAATAGGAAGGGGCAAGGAGAAAATTCAAGACTGGTGGTACAGTTAAAGAAAAAAAACTGCTGGAGAGAAGACGCAAGGATGAACCGGCGAGAATGGATCGACTATTTACTCCAAGTGCATCTAAGACAGGTGAAACACGAGACGTCTCTGTAGTGAGAGTTTTCTCTAGTCTGTGTCTCACACACTCACTCTTTTACACACACACACTCTCACACACTCTCACACTCAAACACACACTCACACACTCTCACACACTCTCACACTCAAACACACACTCACACACTCTCGGGAACAATTTAAAGGCTCAGTGGCTGGTGAACACATGGCTACTGGGGTTCAACCTCATCAAATGTAAGATCGCGAAAATTAGAGAGAAAGCGAACCTGAGGCGATGTTCTGCCTCAGTGAAGAACAACGTAACACTGCAACGCACCACCAAAGCTCAACACTGCAACGCACCACCAAAGCTCAACACTGCAACGCATCACCAAAGCTCAACGTAACACTGCAACGCATCACCAAAGGTCAACGAAACACTAACACATCACCAAAGGTCAACGAAACACTGCAACACATCACCAAAGGTCAACGAAACACTGCAACACATCACCAAAGGTCAACGAAACACTGCAACACATCACCAAAGGTCAACGAAACACTGCAACACATCACCAAAGGTCAACGAAACACTGCAACACATCACCAAAGGTCAACGAAACACTGCAACACATCACCAAAGGTCAACGAAACACTGCAACACATCACCAAAGGTCAACGAAACACTGCAACACATCACCAAAGGTCAACGAAACACTGCAACACATCACCAAAGGTCAACGAAACACTGCAACACATCACCAAAGGTCAACGAACACTGCAACACATCACCAAAGGTCAACGAAACACTGCAACACATCACCAAAGGTCAACGAACACTGCAACACATCAAAGCTCAACATTAACAATGAAACATCAAGAACACCCCTCAACTACCCACCTCCACAAACTCTTCTAGAACCAGAGAGAGAGAGAGAGAGAGATAGAGATGAGAGAGAGAGAGAGAGAGAGAGAGAGAGAGAGAGAGAGAGAGGGGGGCTCATCAACACAACACTTCCGGAGGTAACAATGAACTGTGATGAAAAACTGAATCAAATCATTGTTACAACAAGGAGAGAAAGAGGAGAACCAAAAGAGACATGATTACGACGTGCAAGATACTTATGACAAAGACTGAGAGGAGAAGACTAACACAAAGTGTATAGATGGAAGGAGTCACAGGAATGTCAGTATTTCACTTTTGAAAGTGAGAAGCTAGCAAAAATTACTGGTTCACAATCACAGGACGCAGATTATATGCACAGCTTTACGCACAGGTACAACAGCTTCCAAGTGGCCAGGAATTTAAGTGTAACCGTATGAAACTCAAGCTGGGCCAGAAGCAGCCACTCGACCATTGAAATCTCAATTAGGTGAATACACACACACAAAGGATAAGGGGATATGATAACGACGTATAAAATACTGAGAGGAAATGACAAGATAGATAGGGACAGAATGTTTGAAGAGATGGGACACATCAACAAAGGAACCCAAATTGAAGTTTAAAACTCAGATGAGTCATAGGGATGTTAGGAAGTATTTCTTTAGCCTTAGAGTTGTCAGGAAGTGGAACAATCTGGAGAGTGAAGAAGTGAAGTCAGGATCAATACATAGCTTTAAGATGAGGTACGATCAAGCTCATGGAGAAGAGAGTGGACCTAGTAACGAATAGTAAAGAGGCGGGGCCAGGAGCTATGAATCAACCCATGCAACCACAAATAGGCGAGTACACACAATGTCCATTATGCATATAGCCTTGGGGGAGAGCTAAACCCTTAAGGCTCATATAGTACATAGGAAATAATCCAATTTGATCCGAGGAAGCTGAGGATAAGCGTAGTTAATTTTTATCAAGAGCTATTGACCAAGAATCCTCCATAAGCAGCACTGGAGGCGCTGCAACCTCCACTGGAGGCGCTGCAACCTCCCCTGGAGAGGCTGCAACCTCCACTGGAGGCGCTGCAACCTCCACTGGAGAGGCTGCAACCTCCACTGGAGGCGCTGCAACCTCCACTGGAGGCGCTGCAACCTCCACTGGAGGCGCTGCAACCTCCACTGGAGGCGCTGCAACCTCCACTGGAGGCGCTGCAACCTCCACTGGAGGCGCTGCAACCTCCACTGGAGAGGCTGCAGTGCAAAACACTGCCAACTGCCGGAGACAGAGACACAAAGACAGACACAGAGACAGACACACAAAGACAGACACAGACACACAAAGACAGACACAAACACACTTTCCAACAAATCATAACGACCAATATAATTACCTTAAGTGAACTTTCACTAATACTCTTACGTACCGCTAATGCTTAATTACGGTCGCTCTTTCATTAAGGCAAAACGCGAAATCTAATCGCGACGCAAAATTTACAATAATTGAAAGTCTCGCGAATATTGAACCGTGTAAACTCATTCCTGGGTGAGTCAGTAGTGCGTCGGTAGAGTCAGGAGTAGTGCGTCGGTAGAGTCAGGAGTAGTGCGTTGGTAGAGTGAGTCAGGAGTAGTGCGTCGGTAGAGTGAGTCAGTAGTAGTGCGTCGGTAGAGTGAGTCAGGAGTAGTGCGTCGGTAGAGTCAGGAGTAGTACGTCGGTAGAGTGAGTCAGTAGTAGTGCGTCGGTAGAGTGAGACAGTAGTGCGTCGGTAGAGTGAGTCAGTAGTAGTGCGTCGGTAGAGTGAATCAGGAGTAGTGCGTCGGTAGAGTCAGGAGTAGTACGTCGGTAGAGTGAGTCAGTAGTAGTGCGTCGGTAGAGTGAGTCAGTAGTAGTGCGTCGGTAGAGTGAGTCAGTAGTGCGTCGGTAGAGTCAGGAGTAGTGCGTCGGTAGAGTGAGTCAGTAGTGCGTCGGTAGAGTGAGTCAGTAGTGCGTCGGTAGAGTGAGTCAGGAGTAGTGCGTCGGTAGAGTGAGTCAGTAGTAGTGCGTCGGTAGAGTGAGTCAGTAGTAGTGCGTCGGTAGAGTCAGGAGTAGTCCGTCGGTAGAGTAAGAGTATTGCGTCGGTAGAGTGAGTCAGTAGTAGTGCGTCGGTAGTAGTAGTAGTCGTAGAGTCAGTAAGTGCGTCGGTAGAGTGAGTCAGGAGTAGTGCGTCGGTAGAGTCAGGAGTAGTGCGTCGGTAGAGTGAGTCAGGAGTAGTGCGTCGGTAGAGTCAGTAGTAGTGCGTCGGTAGAGTCAGAGTAGTGCGTCGGTAGAGTGAGTCAGGAGTAGTGCGTCGGTAAGAGTCAGGAGTAGTGCGTCGGTAGAGTGAGTCAGAGTAGTGCGTCGGTAGAGTGAGTCAGGAGTAGTGCGTCGGTAGTCAGTAGTGCGTCGGTAGTAGTCAGAGTAGTGCGTCGGTAGAGTGAGTCAGGAGTAGTGCGTCGGTAGAGTGAGTCAGGAGTAGTGCGTCGGTAGAGTGAGTCAGAGTAGTGCGTCGGTAGAGTGAGTCAGTAGTAGTGCGTCGGTAGAGTGAGTCGAGTAGTGCGTCGGTAGAGTGAGTCAGAGTAGTGCGTCGGTAGAGTGAGTCAGAGTAGTGCGTCGGTAGAGTGAGTCAGTAGTAGTGCGTCGGTAGGAGTCAGTAGTAGTGCGTCGGTAGAGTGAGTCAGAGTAGTGCGTCGGTAGAGTGAGTCAGGTAGTAGTGCGTCGGTAAGTGAGTCAGTAGTAGTGCGTCGGTAGAGTGAGTCAGTAGTAGTGCGTCGGTAGAGTGAGTCAGGAGTAGTGCGTCGGTAGAGTGAGTCAGTAGTAGTGCGTCGGTAGAGTCAGTAGTAGTGCGTCGGTAGAGTGAGTCAGTAGTAGTGCGTCGGTAGAGTGAGTCAGGAGTAGTGCGTCGGTAGAGTGAGTCAGGAGTAGTGCGTCGGTAGAGTGAGTCAGTAGTAGTGCGTCGGTAGAGTGAGTCAGTAGTAGTGCGTCGGTAGAGTGAGTCAGGAGTAGTGCGTCGGTAGAGTGAGTCAGTAGTAGTGCGTCGGTAGAGTGAGTCAGGAGTAGTGCGTCGGTAGAGTGAGTCAGTAGTAGTGCGTCGGTAGAGTGAGTCAGAGTAGTGCGTCGGTAGAGTGAGTGGTATGTCGGTAGGTAGGTAGTGCGTCGGTAGAGTGAGTCAGTAGTAGTGCGTCGGTAGAGTGAGTCAGTAGTAGTGCGTCGGTAGAGTGAGTCAGGAGTAGTGCGTCGGTAGAGTGAGTCAGAGTAGTGCGTCGGTAGAGTGAGTCAGAGTAGTGCGTCGGTAGAGTGAGTCAGGAGTAGTGCGTCGGTAGTCAGTAGTGCGTCGGTAGAGTCAGGAGTAGTGCGTCGGTAGAGTGAGTCAGGAGTAGTGCGTCGGTAGAGTGAGTCAGGAGTAGTGCGTCGGTAGAGTGAGTCAGTAGTAGTGCGTCGGTAGAGTGAGTCAGTAGTAGTGCGTCGGTAGAGTGAGTCAGGAGTAGTGCGTCGGTAGAGTGAGTCAGTAGTAGTGCGTCGGTAGAGTGAGTCAGGAGTAGTGCGTCGGTAGAGTCAGGAGTAGTGCGTCGGTAGAGTGAATCAGGAGTAGTGCGTCGGTAGAGTGAATCAGGAGTAGTGCGTCGGTAGAGTGAGTCAGGAGTAGTGCGTCGGTAGAGTGAGTCAGGAGTAGTGCGTCGGTAGAGTGAGTCTGTAGTAGTGCGTCGGTAGAGTGAGTCAGGAGTAGTGCGTCGGTAGAGTGAGTCAGTAGTAGTGCGTCGGTAGAGTGAGTCAGGAGTAGTGCGTCGGTAGAGTGAGTCAGGAGTAGTGCGTCGGTAGAGTGAGTCAGGAGTCTTGTGCGTGTCAGGGGTACCGAGACTGTCAGGTGTGTGTGTGTGTGTGTGTCAGGAGTGAGTGTGTGTGTTAGAAGTGAGTGTATGTCAGGAGTGTGTGTGTGTCAGGGTAAGTGTGGTGTGTGGTGTGTGTGTGTCAGGAGTATGTGTGTAGAAGTATTTGTGCCCAGAGTTTGTGTGACCAATAATACTGTGTGACCAGTAATCTGTGTGACCAGTAATACTGTGTACCATATTACTGTGACCAATAATACTGTGTGACCAATAATACTGTGTGACCAGTAATACTGTGTGACCAGTAATACTGTGTGACCAATAATACTGTGACCAATAATACTGTGTGACCAATAATACTGTGTGACCAATAATACTGTGTGACCAATAATACTGTGTGACCAATAATACTGTGTGACCAATAATACTGTGTGACCAATAATACTGTGTGACCAATAATACTGTGTGACCAATAATACTGTGTGACCAATAATACTGTGTGACCAATAATACTGTGTGACCAATAATACTGTGTGACCAATAATACTGTGTGACCAATAATACTGTGTGACCAATAATACTGTGTGACCAATAATACTGTGTGACCAATAATACTGTGTGACCAATAATACTGTGTGACCAATAATACTGTGTGACCAATAATACTGTGTGACCAATAATACTGTGTGACCAATAATACTGTGTGACCAATAATACTGTGTGACCAATAATACTGTGTGACCAATAATACTGTGTGACCAATAATACTGTGTGACCAATAATACTGTGTGACCAATAATACTGTGTGACCAATAATACTGTGTGACCAATAATACTGTGTGACCAATAATACTGTGTGACCAATAATACTGTGTGACCAATAATACTGTGTGACCAATAATACTGTGTGACCAATAATACTGTGTGACCAGTAATACTGTGTGACAGTAATACTGTGTGACAAGTAATACTGTGTGACCAGTAATACTGTGTGACCAGTAATCTGTGTGACTAATAATACTGTGTGACCAATAATACTGTGTGACCAATAATACTGTGACCAGTAATACTGTGTGACCAGTAATACTGTGTGACCAGTAATACTGTGTGACCATTAATACTGTGTGACCATTAATACTGTGTGACCAATAATACTGTGTGACCAGTAATACTGTGTGACCAGTAATACTGTGTGACCAGTAATACTGTGTGACCAATAATACTGTGTGACCAATAATACTGTGTGACCAGTAATACTGTGTGACCAGTAATACTGTGTGACCATTAATACTGTGTGACCAGTAATACTGTGTGACCAGTAATACTGTGTGACCAATAATACTGTGTGACCATTAATACTGTGTGACCATTAATACTGTGACCAATAATACTGTGTGACCAGTAATAATGTGTGACCAGTAATACTGTGTGACCAGTAATACTGTGTGACCAATAATACTGTGTGACCAGTAATATTGGGAGGAGAATATTGTGTGGCCGTAATATCGGAAGTTTCTAATTAAATATCGGCGCCTCTACTATCGCCTGCGGCTACAGGTCAATTCTGGTCATGGCTCAGAGTAGAGAAACTCTCGAAACTCTTCAAAGGTATATATCAAAGGCCCCCGTGCCCCGGTCCCAGATCAAACCTTATGGTTGATACCCTGATCAATCAGATTGCTGGTGCTAGACGAATGCATTCCATCGTAGGCAAAACATCCAGACTGATCAGAAACTAAATTAAGGAACTTATCAAGTTCCATCTTTAAGACAGCTAGGGGATGTCTTATGGTGATTTCGCTAAATATAAAAGGAAAGGCGTTGAAAAGTCTTGGCCCCCTTGCATTTAAGTCTGTTACGGGGAGTGATTTTTGAGTGTAGATTTAGGTCCAGTTGCTGCACCATTATGCTAGTGTTAATTATTACGCATCTTTCTTACCTACCTTCCAACGAGTACAGTTTGAGATTGATTTCTAGCAGTTCTAGTGTGACTGAGTACGACCAGTGAAGGTTCTCTGCACCCCCTCCAGAGTACGACCAGTGAAGGTTCTCTGCACCCCCTCCAGAGTACGACCAGTGAAGGTTCTCTGCACACCCTCCAGAGTACGACCAGTGAAGGTTCTCTGCACCCCCCTCCAGAGTACGACCAGTGAAGGTTCTCTGCACCCCCTCCAGAGTACGACCAGTGAAGGTTCTCTGCACCCCTCCAGAGTACGACCAGTGGTTCTCTGCACACCCTCCAGAGTACGACCAGTGAAGGTTCTCTGCACCCCCCTCCAGAGTACGACCAGTGAAGGTTCTCTGCACCCCCTCCAGAGTACGACCAGTGAAGGTTCTTTGCACCCCCTCCAGAGTACGACCAGTGAAGGTTCTCTGCACACCCTCCAGAGTACGACCAGTGAAGGTTCTCTGCACCCCCTCCAGAGTACGACCAGTGAAGGTTCTCTGCACCCTCCAGAGTACGACCAGTGAAGGTTCTCTGCACCCCTCCAGAGTACGACCAGTGAAGGTTCTGCACCCCTCCAGAGTACGACCAGTGAAGATTCTCTGCACCCCCTCCAGAGTACGACCAGTGAAGGTTCTCTTCACTCCCTCCAGAGTACGACCAGTGAAGGTTCTCTGCACCCCCTCCAGAGTACGACTAGTGAAGGTTCTCTGCACCCCCTCCAGAGTACGACCAGTGAAGGTTCTCTGCACCCCCCTCCAGAGTACGACCAGTGAAGGTTCTGCACCCCCTCTAGAGTACGACCAGTGAAGATTCTCTGCACCCCCTGCAGAGTACGACCAGTGAAGGTTCTCTGCACCCCCTCCAGAGTACGACCAGTGAAGGTTCTCTGCACCCCCTCCAGAGTACGACCAGTCCACCTGTCCTACAAGAGGCTGGCAGTATAGTGCCAGCCTGGCGAGGACAAGCCACTTGAAAACTATCAACAGTGTCTTGGCATCTCTTTGTTTTGAAGGTTCAAACGTGTCTATGCGTGTAGTTATTCGTCTACATATGCGTGTACGTATGTATGCATGAGAAACTAGGCATTCAGGCTAAGTATGCCAGACGCATATACCCGCAGTGTGCGCATGTATGCCTGTGCGTACGTATGTATGCATATTCATTCTCAGGCTAGAGAAACAATGGCATACGCCTCCAGTCAAGCGTCAGTACCCGATCAACCGGGCTGTGGTTCATACTCTGGACTGCGTGCGGCCAGCACTAACACCCTGGTTGATCAGGCCTGGTCGAGGAGCGGTCCGCAGTGGGCGCTGACCCCCATAACACCCTCCAGGTACTCTCACAAACATGAAAAAGAAACTGAAACATGATGGGCAACGTCCCTAGACTATTAATACTACCACGGAACCCAATCGACCGATCTTAATCAAACTAACAGCAGCTATCGTGCTATGTAAGGAGACAATTAACATATTTAATGATTAACATATTTAATGATTAACATATTTAATGATTAACATATTTAATGATTAACATATTTAATGATTAACATATTTAATGATTAACATATTTAATGATTAACATATTTAATGATTAACATATTTAATGATTAACATATTTAATGATTAACATATTTAATGATTAACATATTTAATGATTAACATATTTAATGATTAACATATTTAATGATTAACATATTTAATGATTAACATATTTAATGTTACGTACTTGTCAGATCAAAAATTGTTACCCTAAGATCAAAAATTGTGTAGGTTTCAGATCAAAATTATCTCAGCTAAAGGTGTATAATTTTTAGCTTTTCTGCCCAACTTATTAATACTTTTAAAGGTCAGGTATGACAACTCAAAACCAATTATATAAATGTAATTTTCAAATTGGAACCTACAAGGTTCCCCAAACCTTTTTAACTTTCCTGCAAGACAAACCAGTATTAAAAGTTTCAAGACGATATGAAGAGTCATTTTCTAACAGCCTAATAACCTATATCACTTTTTTATTTAAATTACGAAATTGGAACCTACGGTCAAACTAATCCGAACTTTCCCCCAAATAAGGCATTCCAGGGTTGAAAGTTTGAAGCCGACCAGAAGGTGTATTTTTGAGTTATTTCATGGAATTAATATCCAAAATGGGGACTTTATGAGACTTCTCCCCAACCTCTCCACCAAGTCATTCTCCCCCAACCCAACCCCTTCACCTAAGCCAACCCCTCCACCAAGTCATTCTCCCCAATCCAACCCCTCCAAGTCATTCTTCCCAGCCTCCTCCAATAAGGCCCTATGCCCAATCCTCTTCACTAACCTGCCCTGCTCCCCCGCAGTAAGGCACCTCATGACGTACAGGCACTGCTGGCTGGCACTCTGGCTTCTGTTTTGTAAGCTGGCTCTCATCTCAGCTAAGTCACTGGTAGTATTACGTGCTCTGTGCTCCTCGGTGTTAAGCCCTGGATTCAATGTCTCGTCGACCACGGGAGAGATGACTTCAAGGTGCTAAGATTTTGTGCCTCTCCTTGAGTGAGAGAGATCCCCCCAGCCTGTAGAAGCCACCAGGAACAAACCAGGCAACGGGTGGGGGTTGAACCCATACCTTTGTTATACCTTTGAAGAGTTTCGAGTTTCTCTATGAGCCCGGCCTTAGGCCAGGCTCGTCTAGTGCTAAAATTCACAAATGTTGCACTAGTGTCATTCTTCAACTTGTGGCACATCGTGCCACGAGGAGAGTGATCCGTGGGCACCACCTTTGCTATAAGAGTTAGGCCCGGTTGAGAAGCCAGGAGAGAGGCACTCATAGGGAGTGAGAGTGAGGTTAGGTAAGCTTTGTCAGGAAACAGGACAAGTGTTTCCTGACGCGAGTTTCAAGTCATATGATGACCCGCCACTGGAGCTTTTGGTCATCTGACCGAGGCCTTCCGCTGGCTTACCGGTCCACACCTTTTAAAAGTTGAAGTTATAATTATAACCTATGCATTAACCGTGGGTTATATTCCTTGGACTTTGGCGAAGTCCAAGGAAATTAACCCACAAGTAGCACACACTTACGACGACGTTTCTGCCCGTCTTGGACCGAAACACCATGAAAAGTTTCAAGTCTCGTAAGTCACGGTACTGTGACTTATTCTTTATGGACTAGAAGCAATCTGGTTACACCCCAACGATATTTACGTGAGTAGCAAGTACAGCATCGTCTATCATCCTGCCTTCTAGTGGACCCTCGCAACTATATCACTGGGCATTTATAAAGCTCGCCTAAACGTAAACTTTATATTTAAGACATAAATCTAAAGCCCGTGAGGTCTGTATTGTACCCAGTTTATCTCACACTATCTTATGTTGCTTTTGTGTGTCAGCCTTACCTTGTATACCTTACCTTGTATACCTTACCTTGTATACCTTACCTTGTATACCTTACCTTGATCCTTACTGAACTTACTGTTACACCTGATACTTACCTTGTATACTTACCTATACCTACCTTTATACCTCGACATACTCTTATTTATAACCTGTATACCTTACCTGTAAACTTACCGTATACCTTATGACTAAACTTACCTTGGATACTTTTACCTTTATCTTACCATACCTTATGTTCTTCTTGTATACCTTACCTTGTATACCTTACCTTGTATACCTTACCTTGTATACCTTACCTTGTATACCTTACCTTGTATAGTGATACAGAGAAGCTGTGGCAAAGACTACTTACTTACAGTTTTTGAAGTTTATTAAAGGAAACGTGTCTCCACGTTCATTAAGACTGACGAAGACACTCGTGGGGAAACTGTTTCCTTCAATAGATGTCCTGAACTATACACAAGTGCTCTTTTCCACACCGAAAAAGACATACCTACTTAGAATAATGGGGAGCTTAACCCCCTATGTAGAGCAGTTAGGTACCCCGGCTGAGTCACTAGGTGAGGCGCATAATACCTACTTGCAGTGTACTCTAGCTCCCCGCTACGGGGATATGTAATTAAATGAACGAAAGGTATTAAAAATGGCTGACTAATTACTATATACCCCTCTCTGGGAGGTATATAGTATCAAACTAAATTCTTGGATGGTATATATTATAGAGACGGAGACTTACACTCGTGGATATATTAACACCCGATATTAATGAGTCCGTGCAAGGCAGTGTTTTTCAAAACCAGGAATGGTTTGGAAAAACACGTAAGCAAACACTAGGACATATTTAAAAACATTTCGGTCCTGGGACCTTGGTCACTTCTAACATACATTTGTTTTTGTTGTATGTTCGCCGGTACATCCGGCCCGGGTCTTCTCCAAATGGTGACCCGGCATTGGCCCCCTGCGTAGAGGGTGTCGGTCATCTTCTTTCTTGGGGGCCCCTGGGTAGAGGGTGTCGGTCATCTTCTTTCTTCTTTCTTGGGGGCCCCTGGGTGGGGGTTGACTTCTTCTTTTCTCTTGTCTAACATACAGAGGTTGAAAGACTATATATAGGCGGAGAGAGAGGTGTGAGTGACGCATGGTGACCTGAGTGAGGTGTGAGTGACGCATGGTGACCTGAGTGAGGTGTGAGTGACGCATGGTGACCTGAGTGAGGTGTGAGTGACGCATGGTGACCTGAGTGAGGTGTGAGTGACGCATGGTGATCTGAGTGAGGTGTGAGTGACGCATGGTGACCTGAGTGAGGTGTGAGTGACACATGGTGACCTGAGTGAAGTGTGAGTGACGCATGGTGACCTGAGTGAGGTGTGAGTGACGGATGGTGACCTGAGTGAGGTGTGAGTGACGCATGGTGACCTGAGTGAGGTGTGAGTGACGCATGGTGACCTGAGTGAGGTGTGAGTGACGCTGGTGACCTGAAGAATGCTATGTTGGGATGAGGACGGGTATACTATGAGATCATGTGACTCCTGTGTTGCTGGGCTGGTGCTGCTTTGCCTGGTTGAGTATCATGTATGCTAATGTTTTAGAAATGTTGTGGTTTCCAGTATTGCGTTCTATTGTGTCGGTGACGGCGATTAGCGAGGCTTCTAGACAGTCGGTGTCCGAGGTCTGGTTCGATGAGAACGAGTTGTGCCTCATCCCAGTTCATCAGATGCCCCATGGAGTCTCTGTGGAGGACACAGGCGTACCTTAAATCATCTGTTACAGGCACTTCGATGCTCGTTCAGGCGGACCGCAAGATCTCCGCCTGTTTCGCCTACATATTTCTTGGGACAGACTCCACAAGGGATGGTGTAGACGCCTGCTGTGGAAGTTAGAGGTGTGGGGCTGCGTTTCGTAGTCATGTCTTTGATGTTATGTTATTCTTAGCAAGTACCCGGCGAGTATTCGTGGCAACATCACCACCGAAACGTTTACTATGTTCTAGTGTTTGCTTACGCGTTTATCTAAACCACCTTGTCGGTATTTATTACCAAGGTTTATACCAAAACCAGGAATATATGTAGCCTTCCAGGGGAGGGACGTTTGCATCCACAGGTGCTCTCCCCCCCCCTTCCCCCTCCCCATAAACCCCTCTACTACCCCCCATCCCCTAGCTAACACCGTGGTACCAGCTCTCCGTCATTCATTAAAACCTATTCACTGGTAACAAGCATATGAATGGACACGTACGATTGCGCTAGCGAACGCACGCCTTCCCCCCCCCCCCCAACACGTGGCCTCTGCGGCCAGTCTGACCACAGACTGCCGTCAGTTTGACCACAGACTGCCGTCAGTTTGACCACAGACTGCCGCAGCAGCAGCTACACACTATCACCGCTGGTCTACGTGCTGCTAGCGCCAACTGCCTGAATGATCAAACCATCAACCCCAGGCTTGGTCTGAAACGAAGCTACATTACCTTATATTCCCACTTTCGTAACCTTAAATTCCCACCTGCACCACCTTAAATAACCACCTGCGCCACCTTATGTTCCCACCTGCACCTTAAATTACAACTAGAAGCTACAGCCCACGTAGAGAACCTGAGTAAAGGTTATCGTAGATCCTGCAGCTATAGCCCAACAGTGGGATCTTGGTGTTGTCCTTGTTACGAGAAGCAGGACAATTCTCAGGTGGTGCTTTTGACTGGTTACTCTGGTTTACCAGTCAAACACAACCACGCTGTAATAAATTTCACATCCTCTTAAGACATAAAAATAGCCACAGCTTCGTGTCATTTTTCAGGGGCTGAGTCGCTTCAGGAACCAGACTTATGTTTATAAACACGGACACTACTCAAACTATTCCCCACAAGGAAAACTAGCTCATGAATTTTCTCCAAAGTCAAACTAGTTCTCAAGGTAGCAGTCTAGTAGTAGTACTAGTAGGATGTCATTGCAATCACCGTCTGCCACAAATAACACCTATACACAGAGGTCAAGTTCTTTCTTAATGTCTTGAACACTGGTCAAACTTCGCATAACCGGATATAATTCTGTTACGTAAACCAACAAAGAAGGAATGCAGTCTGTCAACTGACCCATCCTAAAAATTACGTTGTCTCAGTATCCGCTATCCACACAATCAATAAAAATCTGTACTGGGATTATTTTTAAAGTCCGGGTATTATTCTCTAAAGACATATGTATATATATATACCCTATGTCGTAACGAATAGATAAAATTAGTCAATTAGGAAGAATTCATTTAAAATTAAGTCATTTCTAAAATTTTAACTTATACGTTAAAGATATTTTTTTTTTTCATTTACGTTAATGTAAAAATTAATAATTTTGTACCAAAAGAACCTTATAAAACTTAACTAACCTTATTATAACAAGCGCAATTTAATTTAGCCTAATCCAACTAAATATATTTTAGATTAGTTTACAATAAATTAATAATGAAATATTTTTTTCGTTAGGTTCAGAATGATTTTTGCCAAATTATTGCATACACAATTTTCGCTTGCCTTATTCGGCAAGAAGAGCGTTGCTATTTAAGCCAAAATCGGCACGACATATATGGAAAGCTAGCAGAGTGCCTAGTCCCTAAGTTACACACAGTTCTAACTTGCAAGGGTGAAGAATACGCTAGGTTTAACAAGTGTTATGTCACCTATGTGTTTTAAGTGATTTAAAAAACATCTAATTTTGTACAATCTTTTTATGTCTCTATGTTTGATTTTCAAGTTAATTAAAAACTAGAGCCACAAGTTTGTTTTTATTACTAAGTTCAAAAAATTGTTAGGTTTGTAATATTTACAACTCAATAGAAAACACACACACACACACACACACACACACACACACACACACATACAGATCATAGGAGAAAGGGAATGAATGGGAGAGAAAGGTAAAAGAAAGAAGAGAAGGAAAGGAAAAGTAAAAGAGGGAGAAGTAAAAGGTAGAGAGAAGGAGAAAGGAGAGAGAGAGTGGTAGGTGAAAGTGACCACTGAGAAAAATGAACATGACTCACCCGCACTCTCGCTCAGTGAAGATGATATAGTTTGGATGTTCTTCAGTCTTCTCCACGAAGCGGATGCAAGTGTAGTTCTCCCAGTGTCTCATAGCTTGCTTGAACAAACCCTTGTCGGCGCCCGTGAAGTTGGAGTCGATCTTGTACGGGATCACGCCGAAGTCCCACACTCGCTCCTATTGAAGGGACAAGGTATCATTTATTAGTATTACTATTAGTTAATTATATTACTTGAATTATAACGAGTATTTATTTTGTTAATATATTACTATTTTATTACACTGGTTAACACAAATAAAATTCGTTGTCAGAGATATTTGAAGATAATTATGGTATTTTGGGTTTGCCGAATTCGAAAAATGTCATTAGTTTGAGATATTGCATACCTAGCCTCAGTTAACAGGGAACTTGAACAACGTGTGTATATGAATATGTGTTGACAATTTGTATATACAGATTTAATCAAAATAATTTTATTTTTAAATGATTTAATATTTAAGAAAAGTTGATGTATCAACAACGAGCACGTGACAATATTGTTACCTTTTATTTTTTTCTATATAAATAAAGGTTCTTCACGAATAGTCTGCTTAAACAGTCCCAATGCATTTTGTTACATTTGTGGCAAATATTCTTTGCAAAAACAAAGAAAAAAAATCAAAGATTTGTAAAACAAGCTGATTGTGCTTATTTTTGAGTGGCGTTTGGTGAACAAGACAAGTCTTGGCCTCCCCATATGGTCTGCAAAACCTGTATAGAATCCATTGTTATTTCTGTATTGTGACTGAAAAGTTGCAATTGAAACAAGAAAGTCAAGTGGGAATATCCTGATTTGGAGTCAGCAAGGAGACCTGTGCCACACAGTGATGACGTTACCATACCAGTGTTTACAACACTGACCTTCCATTGTCAGATGTTGAAGAAACTCAGTGTTTAGGATGTAACACAGGTGATAATAATGATAGTGAATACGAAGTAAACATTACAACACCCCAGCAGTTCTCCCAAGAACTCAATGATCTGATAATTGACCTCAGTCTGTTAATGCAACTGAACTTTTAGCATCCAGACAAGGAGTTAAAATAACAGCTTATCAAGATGAACTTGTATATTGCAATGAACTTGTATATTGCAATGAACTTGTATATTGCAATGAACTTGTATATTGCAATGAACTTGTATATTGCAATGAACTTGTATATTGCAATGAACTTGTATATTGCAATAACACCTCTGGACCTCTTCGAATGGGACTTGAATATCGACCAGGAGATTGGCGGCTGTTTATAAACAACTCAATTAGATGTTTGAAATATCTAACATGCAATAATTAGTGGTATCTGAATTATCTTACTATGTTAATCTGTTATTATATACAATGAAGTGCTAGTATTTATTACATGACTTTTGCATAATCTAAAAAAATAATTTCAATGCGATTTGTAAGTTAATCCCGCCTTATCAACATATTTTTCACATCTTTCATGTTTTTCAATGGGATACCAAATCTGTCAAAAATTAGACCTAATCAAGCAAAAACCTTTAACATATTCGGAATCAGCACCACAGAATGACCAGTGAATTATTACCATTTTTACTAAGTTATTTACATTACTATTTTTATTATTAGTTATATTACAATTTTTATTTATATTACACATTACTGTATTATTTTTAGTATATATTATTGCCCTCTCATCCTGCTTTTCACTTTACAGGAAGTCGAGGCTCAATAAGTGGATGTCAAAATATCAGAAGTAAAAATTTATGGCCTTTAATATCATTGTTCCTTAGATTAATAAAAAAATAGAATTAGCTTTTCTTTGGTATCTTACGAGTGAGCAATATTGAGAGAGAACTATGTACAGCACCTTGAGGTTTCCTTCCCAGTCACACGAACAAACTTACAAGTTACCACCAGGAGGTTTTCAGAACACAGGTGAATATATCAGATATTTGACATAGGACGTAATATACAGATAAGTCCCCCATGAGCACCTTAAGTATGATCTAAGGGAATACGCCTCTGTTACCACAGAGGACTTCCAAGTAATGTACCTTGAGCTGTAGCTCAGCTGCTACTGTCTGTAGTGGGGGAGGGGTGACCTAACACAAGGTAGGTCACCTGACATACACTTAGAGGGTCAGAGTTTTAACCAGACACTGGTTGTTACACAATCTAAATTTTTACTATGTACATAAATTTACTGATTCCATTTGGTAACTCATGTGAGGCCCCAGATGATAATATACTGCCGGACGTGCTAAGTTTAGCATTTAGTAAAGAAGTTAGCAATATATTAAGTTGCACCGGCTCAAAGGATGTGGATGATGACCAGGCCTAACAATATTTATATTATTATTATTATTATATTACTATTATTATTATTATATTACTATTATTATTATTATATTACTATTATTATTATTATATTACTATTATTATTATTATATTACTATTATTATTATTATATTACTATTATTATTATTATATTACTATTATTATTATTATATTACTATTATTATTATTATATTACTATTACATTACTATTATTATTATATTACTATTATTATATTACTATTATTTTTATTATATTACTATTATATTACTATTATTATTATTATTATTATAATTATATTACTATTATTATTTTTATTATATTACTTTATTATTATTATTATTATATTACTATTATTATTATTATATTACTATTATTATTATATTACTATTTATTATTATTATTATTATTACTATTATTATTATATTACTATTATTATTATTTATTACTATTATTATTATATTATTATATTACTATTATTATTATATTACTATTATTATTATTATATTACTATTATTATTATTATATTACTATTATTATTATTATATTACTATTATTATTATTATATTACTATTATTATTATTATATTACTATTATTACTATTATATTACTATTATTACTATTATATTACTATTATTACTATTATATTACTATTATTACTATTATATTACTATTATTACTATTATATTACTATTATTATATATATTACTATTATTACTATTATTATTATTATATTACTATTATTATATTATATTATTTTTATTATATTACTATTATTTTTTATATTATTTTATTATTTTTTATTATATTATATTATTTTTATTATATTACTATTATTATTTTTATTATATTATTTTTATTATTATATTACTATTATTTTTATTATATTATTCTATTATTTTTATTATTGTATTACTATTATTTTTATATATTATATTACTATTATTTTTATTATTATATTACTATTATTTTTATTATGTTACTATTATTTTTTTATTATATTTATATTATATTATTTTTATTATATTTTTATTTATATTAATATTTTTATTATATTACTATTATTATTATATTACTATTATTTTTATTATGTTACTATTATTTTTATTATATTTTATTATATTATTTTATTATATTTTTATTATATTACATTATTATTATATTACTATTATTTTTATTATTATATTACTATTTATTATTATAATACTATTATTTTTATTATTATAATACTATTATTTTTATTATTATAATACTATTATATTTATTATTATAATACTATTATTTTTATTATTATAATACATACTATTATTTTTATTATTATAATACTATTATTTTTATTATAATACTATTATTTTTATTATTATAATACTATTATTTTTATTATTATAATACTATTATTTTTATTATTATAATACTATTATTTTTATTATTATAATACTATTATTTTTATTATTATAATACTATTATTTTTATTATTATAATACTATTATTTTTATTATAATACTATTATTTTTATTATTATAATACTATTATTTTTATTATTATAATACTATTTTTTATTATTATAATACTATTATTTTTATTATTATAATACTATTATTTTTATTATTATATTACTATTATTTTTATTATTATATTACTATTATTTTTATTATATTACTATTATTTTTATTATATTACGATTATTTTTATTATATTATATTATTTTTATTATATTACTATTATTTTATTATTATATTACTATTATTTTTA
>WNWK01014841.1:0-25000 GCA_009830355.1 Cherax destructor
GTGAAATGCGCTCCACCCCAGCCCCACCCTGGGGTCGACAGAACACCAGACGATGCCATATTGTCGGTTTCCCTCAGATAGAGACTCGGAGTGGACAAAAAATATGAGAATATAGAGATCAAATAAAGGGAACATTACTAGAATATGGGAGAATAGACGGTAGCGGTCTATTCTCTTGGGAGTATGCTGCCACCACCTGCTCTTTTAATATGGAAGGGATAAAGAAATGATAGTCATAGGAGAAGGGAGGAAAACATGGAGTTTGGGTTAGAGCAGGAGAAAACCCAGTGAGAAATAATACAGGATAGTTAAAACAAGATAGGGGTCCTGATAAGTACTGGCTCTTAGGGTAGCATGGCCTGAAACCACGAGCAGTAGGCACCTTATCAGGGCTTGACTCTCCACAGAAAAATGATAGCATCAATAGGTTATTTAATTTAGTCTCTGACACATGGACCTTGTATACATGGCTCAAGGGAAGTAAAACATACCCAGATATAGCCACTTACAATTTAATAAACACATTACAGGGTATCTGAAAGTATTGACACAAAACAAATTCTATCAACAAATACTTAATTCTTATTAGCAGGACTGGCTTACTGCTGTCAAAACCACTCCCATAGTTCCAAGGGACTCCATTACTTTCCCTACTGAGGTTTAAATAGTATTGATACATTCCTGCTTGGATACTCCTGAGACCTTCCAAATCCCAGATTACAAGTCTCTCCTCTCATCAGTATCTCTGGTGGATCTCTCCTACTTTGGAGGCATATCTTTGGGGGGTGCCTGGTTACTGCTAAGCCTAAAAATCATTTTCAGGTTTAGTCACAAAATACACAAACAAGAACTTCTACAAACAAAACAAGATCTTGAAAAAATATAAGAATGGAATATAATTAACAAATTATGAAAACAATAAAAAAATGGCATATCAAAAACAATTCAAGATTTTACATAAAAATAAGACAGCTGAAATACAGTAAACAAACAGTATAACTTAACACAATTATAATACACAAAAAAAAAAAATGAACATATATGTTATACACAGAATAAACATGAAACATAGGCTAGTATGAATAAGACAGAGGAAAATAAAATAGTGGCACAAAAAGTAAAAACATATATAAGCTGGTTAAGTTCAGTTACATGTGACAGGCAATTTACAGAAAATAAACATAGTTAAACATAAGTAGTAGATATTTAGTAAAGTATTAGCATAAAAGATAGGTTAGGAAAGTTATAGGTTAGAAATAAAGTATTAGGGTGGGTCACATGAGTCAGAAGTAAGTCATTGCACCTTAAATTATCACTATTCTTACAATTTACTATAATCATACAATATACAGGTATCATTTAACTATCATAATAATGCAAGTTACAAGGTATACACAGTTAATAGGCCTTTTCTTAGAGATGATACAAAGATATGCCGGCTGGGTTTGTTCCTCCAATGGCTATAACACAAAAGAAATGCATTGTAACAATATTTGATCTTCTCTACTTATCTCTCTCAGCCCCATTATGAACTCACTTGTTAGCAGCAGTATAATCAATATGAGAAGTTGAAAAAGGCTTCTTAAGCTGACAAAGGTGTGGTGGTCATGGGAACTCTTCTGCGTGTTCCCTCCCTTGTTTTGAATAGAACTCCCTCTCATGTACACAAACTCTTTAAAAATTTCTACACAAGACGGTCAACTTGCCTCTATAAACCTTATTTCTACTCACAATAATTATTATAATGAATACTAATACTAGAAAAATAATCAGACACAAAGAAAATTAATGTTATACGCTATATTACAGATTAACAAAAATTCTAGAGAAAACATATTGGAACATACAATAACAGAGCAACAGAATGCGAGGGTGGGAATGAAGTGGAATTGTTTTATAGCACCATCTACATAAATAGTAATAATCACAATATTAATAATAATAATGAAAATTTTCTGAAGCTCATCACTAAAAATTTATACACCACATGTGACCCATTTAATCAGGGAAGGGGTTACTTTATTACAGCAGTAGTCCAAACATTGGAACTGGCAGAGGTGGCTGGAGGAGGCCCACCATATCCAGGGAGGTTTGGAAATGATGCTTGAGACATTGTTGGAGGTGCTTGAGTAGTGGGTTTTGCAGAAGTTGCTTGTTTCTTGGCCTCTAGAATTTTCTGAATTGCATCTTTCCTAGCAGGACAGTTTGAGGAAACAGCATGATGTTTCCCGTGGCAAAGGACACACTTGGGGTTATTTTTATTATCACAAACTTTGAAAAGATGCTCACCAGAGCATATACTGCAAACAGGTGTTTGTTTGCTACATTTATTTGAAGTATGTCCAAACTCATAGCATTTAAAACATTGCATAACATGGACATATCTCTCCAGAGATATTTGATCAGGAGGGCATCTGGTACCAGAGTATTTAAACCCATGTTGTCACAAGAATTTGGCTTCATCTGGAGTTTGCAGGATCAATTTAAATGAGAAGCGATTGCTGGAAGGCTGAGAAAATTTGTATGCCTTAAGCACTGTAATTTCCGGGTTATCGCTATTAAGGTCTGCAATAAGTTGTTCTGGAGAGCAGTCCCGCAAAAAACTACTTATCCTTGCAACAAAGACAGTCCTTTAAGCTTGATAACTCTCAGGAGGAATGGGGATAACTCCCAGAGTCTGTAATTTCTCAACATCAGGTTTAAGTAACTGAAGTAATTCTTCCTCAGAAGAGAGGAGCAGAACTGCACCAGAGTTAGTCTTAAAAAGATCAACCGGTGCAACCGTGAAATTGGAGCAAATACATTGCAGTATTTCCCGATTAGATTTCAGGTTGTCTGGAACCCGTATCCTTACTCGTATGCGTGTCATGATGCCTGGGAAGGTACATCAGACACATCAACATTGCCTTAAAAAAAAGCAAAACTTTCCTGCATGGCAGACTTAAACATCCTAAGTCAGCTGACTTATGAAGGTCAGCCCCTAACGACAGTCTACCCTCGAGCAGTGAGGGGGACAGTCTACCCTCGAGCAGTGAGGGGGACAGGGCCCAAGACAAAGATCGACCGGATTTTAAAAAAACTCACGGGCTACCGGATGGTCAAAATGTCTTGTGTTAACTCGCCAAAGGCGAAGTTGCCGAAAAAGAAGAAGATAGGAAAGTCAGAAGGATAGCAGAGTAAAAAGTGTGTGTGTATGGGCCAGTGTAAATGTTCAGGTGGGGTGAGGATGGGGGAGGATGGGGGGAGGGGAGGAGAGGGGGGAACAAGCAAGCTTATCACCGCCTTACCCTCTTGAAGGGATGGTGCTCTTGAAGGGATGGGGCTCTTGAAGGGATGGGGCTCTTGAAGGGATGGTGCTCTTGAAGGGATGGTGCTCTTGAAGGGATGGTGCTCTTGAAGGGATGGGGCTCGAAGTGACAGCAAGCAAGTTTTCCTCTCAGCTCTTGTCAAAAATTACTGAGGATAACCCAAAAACAGCTTGGGAATCAGTGTTCAGAGCAGGAGCGCAGACGACGACCTCTCTCGACGGCGGCAGCGTGAAGACTCCCTGTATATCTATGTATCATATGATCTTGGTGTGTGTTTAAGGGTCCTGGCCCAGGAGGGTCATGCCCACGAGAGAGTGATGGAGTACAGTTCTTGCCTGAGTGACGTCGGCTGCCAGAATGAGACAGGGTAAACATGGTATGTGTTGAGATTGGTAGGCCTGTAGATGACAACACCATAGTGCTGCGAAATATGAACTCAACTGCGCGTATATCCCTCTGTCACCTACCCATGGTCATCCTCGACCATGATTGACTGAAAAAAACTGTCTCTCAGGAAAAGGGCACAGAACACAGAATAAAAACATATATATATACATATGGATATGGAGAAAAAAACTTTCTACGGGAAGGGAAGAAAAAAAAAGGAAGGGTGTGCTAAATATTGTGGTCCAAGGCTTTGGCGGGCGTCACTGCATGCCTTCGTGCATCTGGACAGATACTGCAACACAGGAGACATCGCTGCTGCTGAGCTGTGACATAACATGGTACGGTTTCCTCTGGAACGGTGAAGCAGTCATTGTGGAGTAGTTGCTGCAGGGTTCACTCAACCTGGGGCACAACCTGTTGGTGCCCTCGAATAAGGCATCGTCAGTACTCGGCAACTGGGAAGGACTTCTTCTGGAAAGCAACATTTCTCAACTGGTACTGTCGCTGGGACTGTCACTGTTGGCGAGAGTGGAGTGAGTCGTGGCAGGGACAACTCAGGCAAAGCATCTGGGAGTCGTAGCAGCATACACCGTAACGGAAGTGAGCGGGCTAGCAGTCAGTAACATCTTTGTGCAAGCTGCTCACTGAACCCATGACACGAGTCAGACAGTCGCCTACCGACGGGGCTACTGTGGCTTGACGATGTCCTCCTCTCGACAGTTGGAGTCATGGCAGAGGTTAGTTTAAGCATCCTCAGACTGGTTTTCTACACATAACTGCACTCTGATGGTCGGGATGTGGAGTGAAATGAGTCTCAATGGGGAGTCATAGTAGGTATGACTTAGGCATGATGTCTACCTCAATCATATTCCCTCTAATTCTACGCCTTTCTAGAGAGTGCAGATTCAGGGCCCTCAGTCTTTCCTAATAGGGAAGATTTCTGATACATGGGATCAACTTTGTCATCCTCCTTTGTACATTTTCCAGAGCATTTATATCCATTCTGTAATACGGTGACCAAAACTGTGCTGCATAATCTAGATGAGGCCTAACCAAGGATATATAGAGTTGAAGAACAACCTGAGGACTCCTATTATTTATGCTTCTTGATATGAAGCCAAGGATTCTGTTAGCTTTATTGCGAACACTTATGCACTGCTGTCTTGGTTTTAGATTACTGCTAACCAGAACTCCTAAATCCTTTTTGCAATCAGTAATATTAAGATCTACATTACTTAGTTTATATGTGGCTTAGTTATTTTCCTGTCCAATGTTTAGAACTTTGCATTAATCTATATTAAACTGCATCTGCCACTTCTCCGACCACTGCATCAGTCTATTGCAATCTTCCTGTTGTTTATGTAGATTGTGAGCAACAAAGTGCCCAATACTGACCCTTGTGGAACACCGCTCGTGACGCTTCCCCACTCTAATTTCTCCCCATTTATGCAAACACTCTGCTGCCTATTTGTCAACCATGCATCTATCCAGGAAAAAAATTCTTGTATTCCTTGTGCCTTAATTTTCCTCAATAGTCTCTGATGTGGGACTCTATCAAAAGCCTTACTGAAGTCCATATACACAATATCATATTCATTACCATGATCTACCTCCTCAAATACCTTAGTGAAAAAAATTAATAAATTTGTAAGGCAGGAACGCCCTTTTGTAAAACCGTGCTGAGATTCGTTGATCAATTTATGCTTTTCAAGATGGCTACGAATTGCCTCGGCAATTATTGATTCCATAAATTTTCCCACTATGGAGGTTATGCTTATTGGTCTATAATCCGATTACCTGTTACCTGCTTTGAAAATAGGGATCACATTTGCTGTTTTCCACTTATCTGGCACTATGCCAGTTCGTAGTGATATGTTGAAAAGATTAGCCAAAGGTTCGCTAAGCTCATATTTACATTCCTTTAGAACTCTTGCGTACAGTTCATCAGGGCCTGGGGATTTGTTTGGTTTTAATTTATCTATTTGTCTAAGGACTGCCACTTGTGACTCTAATCATGCATAGTTTATTATCATGTTCTAAATAATTTATTATTTCTGGAATATCGATAGTATCTTCCTGTGTAAAAAATGAGAGGAAGTAAGTGTTAAAAATTCTGCACATCACTGTCCATAAGCTGACCCAAGTAACTTTTGAGTGGGCCTATCTTTTCCCTAATCTTACTTCTGTATACCTGAAAGAATTCTTTTTGGGTTAGTCTTCCATTCTCTTGCAACTTTAACCTCATAATCTCTTTGCTTTTCTTATTCCCTTTCTTATTTCTATCTCTAACTGAATATATTGATTTCTTAACTGCCTCTCTCCTCTTTTGATTTGCCTATATATGCCTCTTTTGACCAGTGAGATGTTTTAATATATTGTTCATCCATTTAGGATCATTTTCGTTTGATCTGATTTCCCTATTTGGAACATAAGTTGTCTGAGCAGCTCACCCATAGTCAGGTCATTCCAGTTCAGCCCACGCAGGTAATTTCTCAGTCCTATGAAATCAGCCAAGCGGAAATCGGGGACAGAGACTTGATTGCCATTTTAGGGTAATTCCATGATATATTAAAAGTCAGTGATCTGTGATCACTTTCCCCAAGCTCATCATTAACTTCAAGATTATTAATTAGCAATTCCCTGGTAGCAAGAACCAAGTCAAGCAGGTTATTTCCTCTAGTTGGTTCTGTCAAACTGTTTTAAAAGACAATCCTGAATCTTATCAAGAAAGTCACTTGACTCCAAATTTCCTGTCAAATTGCTCCAGTCAGTTCGTCTAAAGTTAAAATCTCCCATTAGCACAACATTTTCGTATGTAGATGCCTTACAAATTTCGTCCCATAGAAGTTTACTGCACTCTCTATCAAGGTTTGGGGGCCTGTAAATCATAGCCAAGATTAGTTTTTCACGGCCCTTGAGAAGCTGTAACCAAACAGATTCAGTGGCTGACACTTCTAATTTTATATCTTGTCTAACAGAACAATTTAAATTGTCTCTGAAATACATCGCTACTCCACCACCTTTCCTGTTGACCCTATCAGTGTGGAATAATTTATAGCCTTGTATGTGACATTCAGAAGGCATTTCTCAATCTTTCAGATTGAGCCAGGTCTCTGTTATAGCAATAATATCTATGTTTCCTGCACTTGCAATTAATCTTAGCTAATCTATCTTATTTCTTACACTCCTGCTATTAGTACAGTAAACATTAAGGGAGCTAGTCTCTTGTTTCCTCTGCTGTCTCCCTTTGTTTGCTGACCTGATCCATTGTCTTCATTTGTAACTTTATGATGAATGTCTTTTAAACATTTACTGCTTTCAACCCTAGTGTTGCAACCTAACTGTTTCACACAACACCCACTTTAAAATCCTAGACATGCCAGCAATGGCCCTCTCGACTGAGTTAGCAAATGCCTACCATCCCTGCCCCAGAGAGATGTACCCCATCCCATCCCTTGCATACATATCATGTTTGCCATAAAAGTTATCCCATTTGTCAATGAATGGGATTGCAAGTTCCTTGCAGTATCTGTCTAGCCAGCAATTTACACCAATTGCCCTAGACAGCCATTCACTGCCCACTCCCCTTCTAGGCAAGATGCTACATATGATTGGGACCCCTCCCTTAGACCTAATTAAATCTATATCTGACCTGTATTTATCTAGCAGCTCTTCTCTCCTACCCTTCCCGATATTATTTCCACCAGCACTGAGACAGATAATGGGCTTGTTCCCATTACCTGACATGATATTATCCAACCTGTTGACTATGTCACCAACACCAGCTCCAGGGAAGCACACTCACTCTCTCACCTTCTTATTCCTATTACAGAAAGCACGGTCCATATATCTTACCTGTCAGTCACTGTTACGACTTCGATACTGTAACGTAAATAAAAAGGCCCTGGCTCCTAAATGGCTGCTCAGTCTGCTGTCTAGGGGCATTTAAATTACACTGAAAAACACAGCCACTCCAGGGCCAGCATGTACTCATACAAATTATGAAGCATGAGTGCAAATAATTAGTATAGTATATGCAAGGACAAGAAAAACTCGCCTAATGCAAAAATATATCTATATATTAAAGTAACTTATATAAAACTTATCACCTACTGCTAAAAAAACACCACACTTCAGTTCACATTTGCTCACTAGCACACTGCTACTAGTGACACAAAATTTTATATACATTTATAAACAGGTAGGCTCCATGACATACACCCCCCCCCCCTTCACTACTGCCTGGTAGACTAATAACCAGCAGGCAAAACACCATACAGTACTCTCGCATAAACAGACCTCTGCATACAAGGGCCATACAGAAAAACCCTGCAAGCACTAAAACACAAACACCTATGGTATACACTAAAAAAAACTTACCCAACACCAAATACTTACATCGTCACTTATTGCTTCCTCTGCTGTGCTTAACATATTGACACTCACACACCTCACTCTCCTCTCCTGGCCACTCTGCCTGACCAGGAATAATATGCGTCAGTATAATACTCGGAAAATGACATTATATATGGAGCGTTTTTTATAAAATATTTTACAACAGCACACTGCGTAATAGTCGCCAACCACAAGAATTCGCTTACCTCTATTAGCAGGGGAAGTAGTACCTTTACCTTCACTGTCCACTGGAGTACACTCATCCTGGAGAACAGAAGCGATTTCCTACCTTCAAATCTTCTCTCTTAACTTTCCTTATTTTGATGTTCCTGCCATTACTGGGAACCACTCGCTACTTGTAGCAGGTGTTGGTAGCCTCATTCCTCTCAACCACTCCAGCCACCTCACACTCACTCCTAAACCCATCGAAGTGAACCTTCAGCCTCCTAATCTCCTCCTGGAGAAGTAGGACCACCTCCTTCAACACTAACCTCAGATTTCCAGACACTGCAGAAGCAAGCCATGGCTTTGTAACCCTCAACGTTAATCCCCAAAGCAGCTCAGGCCTGTGACCTCTCGTGACCACTGACCCCATCCTTAGCTCTCCCTCATCAATTTACAACATAAGCCTACATCAATTTATAACATAGGCCTACATCAATTTATAACATAGGCCTACATCAATTTATAACACAGGCCTACATCAATTTATAATGCAGGCCTATCTCAATTTCTTTGTTTACTATTTCTTGCTCAGATTTATGCGTCACCTCCAGTATTATTCAGTCGCCTACAAAAGTAGTTTTTCTACTATCTCTTGTCACATAACATGTCTTAACATGCATGGAGGCAGGGGAAAAAGAGGTGACGGAGATATTACAGGGCACTTGAGGTGACTGACAACTGTCAGTTAGCATGATGTCTCAGCACTGTACGGACGTGTATTGTATTTGTTTTAGTACAGGTGCTCCCTGTATTTTTTGTTTGAGCACAGCTGTGATTACTGTACTGATGGCTTCACGAGGGGTGTGTTAAGTGTTCGGACATTTTATGCTATATTTATGGTGAACTTGTCTTTTAAAAGCAACAGAGAAATATTACACACTTTGTCAAAAACACATTACTACTAAAATTTTCAGTGAAGGTTATGGACTAGGACAAATTATGGGCCCCCATTAAGTCTGTTCTGTTTGTGTTGAAAATTCGTATTGGTGTCCCAGTGATCTGGATGAAGCAAACAGGAGTTGACTTACACCAGGGACAAGAGCTGTAGTATGAGAGAGTGGGGGAATAAAAACATGTCTTCTTGCCTCCTCTGCATATAAAACTTGGCTTAATGAAGCCATTCCTGAAGCTTTACCACGAGATGGAGACGGTTTTAAGTCTGGGCAAAAATGTTTTCATCATTGTCGGGTTGCGTGCGGCAAACAGTAACAGCCTGGTTGATCAGGCCCCGATCTACCATGAGGCCTGGTCACAGAGACCCCCGAAACCCTCTCCAGGTATTGTTGGATGGCAAGCGAAAGTATTATTTGTCGGGCCACATATAAGGAAACTTCTTGAGGATGGCTGATGTTAAAAAAGGGCATGTATTGCCACAGATGATGCCATAAAAGGGCATGTATTGCCACAGATGATGCCATAAAAGGGCATGTATTGCCACAGATGATGCCATAAAAGGGCATGTATTGCCACAGATGATGCCATAAAAGGGCATGTATTGCCTCAGATGATGCCATAAAGGGCATGTATTGCCTCAGATGATGCCATAAAAGGGCATGTATTGCCTCAGATGATGCCATAAAGGGCATGTATTGCCTCAGATGATGCCATAAAGGGCATGTATTGCCTCAGATGATGCCATAAAAGGGCATGTATTGCCTCAGATGATGCCATAAAGGGCATGTATTGCCTCAGATGATGCCATAAAAGGGCATGTATTGCCTCAGATGATGCCATAAAGGGCATGTATTGCCTCAGATGATGCCATAAAGGGCATGTATTGCCTCAGATGATGCCATAAAAGGGCATGTATTGCCTCAGATGATGCCATAAAAGGGCATGTATTGCCTCAGATGATGCCATAAAAGGGCATGTATTGCCTCAGATGATGCCATAAAAGGGCATGTATTGCCTCAGATGATGCCATAAAAGGGCATGTATTGCCTCAGATGATGCCATAAAGGGCATGTATTGCCTCAGATGATGCCATAAAAGGGCATGTATTGCCTCAGATGATGCCATAAAAGGGCATGTATTGCCTCAGATGATGCCATAAAAGGGCATGTATTGCCTCAGATGATGCCATAAAAGGGCATGTATTGCCTCAGATGATGCCATAAAAGGGCATGTATTGCCTCAGATGATGCCATAAAGGGCATGTATTGCCTCAGATGATGCCATAAAGGGCATGTATTGCCTCAGATGATGCCATAAAAGGGCATGTATTGCCTCAGAGATGCCATAAAAGGGCATGTATTGTCTTAGAAGATGCCATATAAGAAGCTCTTACGTAATTACAAGGAACCAAACTACAAGGACATCGTGAACAGGATGGTGGAAAAGTAATACGAATCTCACACTAGGAAGTACCAAGGTTAATGGAGTGTCAATATGATGGCTGACTACTCTGCTGGCACCCATTTCTTTGCCTCTGGAGAGAATCGTTACTCTTGAGCGAATTCGCCTGGACTTCCTACTTATTTCTACACCATTGCAAGTTCTTGATGTGCAGACTGCAACACGAAAGGCTATCATTCAACACCCCCTGTGGTTATTTTGCTAGCGCGCGCGCACACACACACAGCGGCCAGTGAAGAGGCGGGGCCAGGAGCTACGACTCGACCCCTGCAACCACAACTAGGTGAGTATAACTAGGCAAGTACACACACACACTCATACACTCACACTACCTACCTCTCACCCCCCACCTCACTCAAGGAAAAGGATCTTGGGGAGAATAACATACCGAACACATGCCCTGAGGTGCACATCAACAAAATAACCACTGCAGTATACGGGCGCCTGGCAAACCTACGAATAACGTTTCGACACCTAAGTAAGGAGTCATTCAGGACACTGTACACCATATACGTCAGGCCCATATTGAAGTATGCAGCACCAGTATGGAACCCACACCTGGTCAACCATGTAAGAAATTAGAGGAAGGGCAAAGATTTGCAACAAGACTGGTCCCGGAACCAAGAGATATGTCCTATGAAAAAGAGGTTAAGGAAAGTCAACCTGAAAACACTGGAGGACAGGAGGAATTGACAAAATGGATAGGGACAGAATGTTAGAGATGTGACACAGCAACAAGGAGTCAGAACTGGAAATTGAAAACTCTGATAAGTCACGGGGCTGTCAGGAAGTATCTTTTCAGTCATAGTTGTCACAAATTGAAACAATCTCGAGAGTGGTGTAACGGAGGCAGGATCCATACATAGTTCTAAGAAGAGACAAACCATGGTAGAGGTGGGGCTTGAAGTCGCGGCAAGTAAGTTGTAAAACTCCAGTCCAGTGCGTAAGCCACTGGGTCAGCTGGCTACAATAAGATTCATCCAACTAGGTATATTTATACACCTAGAGAGGTTAGCATGGGCCACCACTGTGACCACAAATGCAAGGTTTTACAGATGAATCTCCCGCCAGCGTGGCCGTGATGAACTCTAGCTCAGGTCCTCTCAAAGCCGTTTTACGACTCACTTGCCGCGAGTTCAAACCCCACTCGTACCGTGGTTTGTTTGCAATAGTGTAATTACGATTTCGTGAGTTATGATGACGGCTTTGAGGAGACTTGAGCTAGATTTCGTTACGGCCACGCTGGTGGGAGATTCATCTGTAAAAACTTGATTTTGTGGTCACAGTGGTGGCTCATGCTAACCTCCCTATGGTGTATAATTAAATTGCTGCATTTATTTATTAAGTATTATTATTATTATTATTTTAATCATGGGGAAGCACTAAACCCGTAGGATATTTTAAGTATTAAATTGTTATTTTATTACTGCTGAGTAGCATTTTTTATTACAAAAAAAATAGAACCGTTCAGTTCTTTAGCGTTCTAAACACATTCCGTTTCTAACATTATCAAATTTACTGTACACTGTCATTATATACTTCTTACTGGCTTGACCATTTGGTGCGTATATATATATATATATATATATATATATATATATATATATATATATATATATATATATATATATATATATATATATATACTATATTATACTTTAATCACAAAGCATTTGCAGCTATTCAAAGAATATTTTTCACATTCTGCAACTTCTATCCATAATTTTTCCCTGTCATCGGCTGTATCAGCAGATTTAGACGAAATGGGAAATTTCCCATAATTTACGCCGAAAGACATGCTGAATTCCTTGTAACACGAGCAGCAGCATCCTATGAGATGTGGAACCCCTGAAGGAGAAGCCACAACTCCTAAGCAGAAACCTCTGAAGCATTAAGGTCACCTTGCGTCTGGGAGATTACTGAAGGATCAATATTTAGTAACGTATCACTACGTTTATGGGTGGTATTTTTTTATGAAGCTGTATGGAGAGAGAGAGAGAGAGAGAGAGAGAGAGAGAGAGAGAGAAGGACTGTTTTAGTGTTTATGGGGGACAAGAAAGACGGTGAGAATAACAGCGTATACCGGGTAAAGAGTTGCTGAGGTGGTCTGGGTATTTTAGGAGAATGAAACACAGAATAACTAAGAAGATGTATAAATATGGGATTGATGGGGTCGTCCCAGGTAGTGACAGAGGAAGTAAAGGTTTTGTGTGCTGGGAACTTGAGCACCCAGCAGTCTTGTGTGAGTATCAGATCAGAGTGAGTGGAGGCAAGTGGTGTTTGTTTTGACATTGTTGAAATGTGAGCAAGGTCACATGTAGGAAGAGATTCAGGGAATCAGTTTGCTTAAGTCCTGAAGGTGGGAAGTTCAGTTGCTGCCTGCATGCTGAAAGAGAGGTCAGAATGTTGAAGCTGGGAGGGTAATTGTAATGTCTGCTCTTCTCTCAAAACTGCCAGTGAATGAATGATGTTGACGGGGAAGTTATAAGTAATGTAAATTGCGTAGAAACCCGACTAGTTGAATAATAAAGCACTTGGGAATCTATACTGAGGAAACGATTCGCCAGCCAGTGGCTGCTTCAGTCCAACAGAGAACTTTGAAAAATGAGGAGAATGAGGTAATCAGTCCCTCAGACTGAAGTCGATATGTTCAGACCATCAATCTCGTGAAAAGTACTTTTCTCAAAACTGATGGACTGAACACAGACTCCAGGCTGATGGACTGAACACAGACTCCAGGCTGATGGACTGAACACAGACTCCAGGCTGATGGACTGAACACAGACTCCAGGCTGATGGACTGAACACAGACTCCAGGCTGATGGACTGAACACAGACTCCAGGCTGATGGACTGAACACAGACTCCAGGCTGATGGACTGAACACAGACTCCAGGCTGATGGACTGAACACAGACTCCAGGCTGATGGACTGAACACAGACTCCAGGCTGATGGACTGAACACAGACTCCAGGCTGATGGACTGAACACAGACTCCAGGCTGATGGACTGAACACAGACTCCAGGCTGATGGACTGAACACAGACTCCAGGCTGATGGACTGAACACAGACTCCAGGCTGATGGACTGAACACAGACTCCAGGCTGATGGACTGAACACAGACTCCAGGCTGATGGACTGAACACAGACTCCAGGCTGATGGACTGAACACAGACTCCAGGCTGATGGACTGAACACAGACTCCAGGCTGATGGACTGAACACAGACTCCAGGCTGATGGACTGAACACAGACTCCAGGCTGATGGACTGAACACAGACTCCAGGCTGATGGACTGAACACAGACTCCAGGCTGATGGACTGAACACAGACTCCAGGCTGATGGACTGAACACAGACTCCAGGCTGATGGACTTAACACAGACTCCAGGCTGATGGACTGAACACAGACTCCAGGCTGATGGACTGAACACAGACTCCAGGCTGATGGACTGAACACAGACTCCAGGATGAGGCACTGAACACAGACTCCAGGATGAGGCACTGAACACAGACTCCAGGATGAGGCACTGAACACAGACTCCAGGCTGATGGACTGACTACCTCATTCTCCTCCTCTTCCACCGTTCTCCTCTATGTTGTACTGAAGAAGCCAATGGCTGGCGAAATGTTTCCTCAGTAAAGGTTCCCAAGAATTGCACAAGTACTCACAAGTACAGAGGTTTTCTAAATAGGTTATAGAACCTGGCAAATAGTCTGAACACTGAGGAAGGAGTTGACCGCAGGCGAGAAAGGATGTTTAGAGGCTGAGTGATCTTCAGGAGTGGACTTAGTAATGTTCGTCTCGTCCAGACAGTCCAGCAGGAAGAATCGTCTAGCTAGATGTATTACACAAGCAGTTACAAGTGTCGGAGTTGCGTTATGAGACGAAAAATGTTACTTTTACTATTTTGAAGAATGCAAGAAAAAAAAAACACCGAGGAAGGGAAAAAATCACAACTAACAATTTGGAGGAAAAATTTAGAAGTTAACTCATTCTGTCCTGTAGCATTGCCCGGCCATTAGTCTGTCCTGCAGCATTACCCGGCCATAAGTCTGTCCTGTAGCATTGCCCGGCCATAAGTCTGTCCTGTAGCATTGCCCGGCCATAAGTCTGTCCTGTAGCATTGCCCGGCCATAAGTCTGTCCTGTAGCATTGCCCGGCCATAAGTCTGTCCTGTAGCATTGCCCGGTCATAAGTCTGTACTGTAGCATTGCCCGGCCATAAGTCTGTCCTGTAGCATTGGCCGGCCATAAATCTGTCCTGTAGCATTGGCCGGCCATAAGTCAGTCCTGTAGCATTGGCCGGCCATAAGTCTGTCCTGTAGCATTGCCCGGCCATAAGTCTGTCCTGTAGCATTACCCGGCCATAAGTCTGTCCTGTAGCATTACCCGGCCATAAGTCAGTCCTGTAGCATTACCCGGCCATAAGTCAGTCCTGTAGCATTACCCGGCCATAAGTCAGTCCTGTAGCATTACCCGGCCATAAGTCAGTCCTGTAGCATTACCCGGCCATAAGTCAGTCCTGTAGCATTACCCGGCCATAAGTCAGTCCTGTAGCATTACCCGGCCATAAGTCAGTCCTGTAGCATTACCCGGCCATAAGTTAGTCCTGTAGCATTACCCGGCCATAAGTCAGTCCTGTAGCATTACCCGGCCATAAGTCAGTCCTGTAGCATTACCCGGCCATAAGTCAGGTCTGTGTCTGTAGACTTGCATCTCCAATTATATGCCCCTGTGGGTAGTTATAGGCCCGAGGATCATTATATTCCTCCCTGTGTGTTAGTATATAGCCAGTCCTCTATCATTATATGTTGTAGTGGTTCATTATATGCACCCTGTAGCTCATCACAGGCTGGTGGAACCTCAAGAAAGAATTATGCATAAAATACGAGGCCAAAGCCCTGGCTAAGTATCACCAGTGACTCAGTAACTTCTTGGCATAATCCAGCAATCTTTACTCTCCCTGCCTCCCTCCCTCCCTCTTTACCCCCTCCCTCCCTCTTTACCCCCTCCCTTTCTTCTTCCATTCTTTATCTTTCCCATCTCTCCTTCAAGATCTATTTTCCATCGAGTTTTTTTTTTTACGTCCATCAGTGCATTCTTTGCCTTCTCCTTATCGATGTCTCTTCCCTCCTTTCCTCTCTCCCTCCCTCTTTTGAATCCCTCATTTATTCTCTCTCCCTCTGTTCCTCCCTCCCTTTCTCTCTGTCTCTTTCTCTCTCCCTCCCTCCCCCATTCTCCTTCCATCCACCTACTACCCACCCTCCCTCCTTGCCTTCCTTCATCTCCCTCCCTCCCATTAGGGAGGGAGGACAGGAGTTGGGTTATATATGTTACTATGTATGATAATTTGTGTAACTGTATTTATGTACCTGTACCTAAATAAACTTACTCCCTCATTTGCTCCCTCTCTCTCCTCCTTCCTCCCTCCCTTCCCTCCCTTCCCTCCCTGCTTCTCTTCATCTCTTCCTTCTGTTTCAGGATCAATAAGGAACCACCAACCTACGATCAAAATCAACGTGATTTAAACGGAGTGAAAAAAAAAAACATGTTGAGAATATCTTTGATGCGTTTTGAAGGTCCCTGGTCATCCTTAGCTCCCTTAAACACTCCCTGATCATCCCTAGCTCCCTTAAACACTCCCTGATCATTACCTAGCTCCTTTAAGCAACACTCCTTGATCATCCCTTCTTCCTTAAAAACACTCCCTAATTATCCCTAGCTCCCTTATACAACTCAAACCCTTCCTCAAGCCAGGTCCTTAATGCATCCCTTGAACATCAGCCAGGTCCCTACCCATTCCTCAGTCACCAGCCAGGTCCATACTCATCCCTCAGCTACCAGCAGGTCCCAACCCATTCCTCAGCCACCAACCAGGTCCCTACCCATTTTCCAGCCACCAACCAGGTTCCTACCTATCACTCAGCCACCAGCCAGATCCCTACCCATCCCCCTCCAACGCCAGCCAGATCCCTACCCATCCCTCCTCCACCGCCAGCCAGGTCCCTACCCATCCCTTCACCACCAGCCAGGTCTCTACCTATCCCTCCTCCACAACTAGCCAGGTCACTACCCATCCCTCAACCACCAGCCAGGTCACTACCCATCTCATCAGGCAGGTCCCTACCCATCCTCAGCCACCTGCCAGGTCCCTACCCATCCCTCAGCCACAGCCAGGTCCCTACCCATCCCTCAACCACCAGCTAGGTCACTACCCATCCCTCAACCATCAGCCAGGTCACTACCCATCCCTCAACCATCAGGCAGGTCCCTACCCATCCCTCAGCCACCTGCCAGGTCCCTACCCATCCCTCAGCCACCAGCCAGGTCCCTACCCATCCCTCAGCCACCAGCCAGGTCCCTACCCATCCCTCAGCCACCAGCCAGGTCCCTACCCATCCCTCAGCCACCAGCCAGGTCCCTACCCATCCCTCAGCCACCAGCCAGGTCCCTACCCATCCCTCAGCAACCAGCCAGGTCTCTACCCATCCCTCAGCCACCAGCCAGGTTGGTGGCCCGGTGGTCTGGTGGCTTGAGCCTCGCTTCACACACGGAGGGCCGTTGATTCCGGTGAACTTCTCGACTGTTCTTACCCTGTGTCATGTTCACCTAGCAGCAATAGGTACCTGGGGTTGCGACTGGTGGGTCGCATCCTGGGACAAGATTAGGACCCCAACTGAAATAAGACAGGCAGTCCTCGATGACGCCTGACTTTCTTGGGTTATCCTGGGCAACCTTCCGAGTTAATCGAAGAAATCTTATCTTCTCTACATCCCCACCACCAGCAGGTCCCTATCCATCCTCAGCCACCAGCCAGGTTCCTTCCCCTTATCTCCACCACTAGTTTGGATAAGTAAATAAGTAAATTATTTAGTAAATAAATAATTAAGATTATTTAGGTACAAGTACACGAAAGTAATTATATTAACCTAGGTGATTACAATTATCATATAGTAACATAGGTCTAAATTACCTAAGATAAACCAAAAAGGTCAGACAAAGGCCGTAACATAATTTGTCTAAGCAAAATTTTGGTCAGACGAAGCAGGTGGCACAAGGCGAACTTCCTGGAAGAGTATTCCAAATTTTAGGAACCTTTTTTTTTTCATTGAGGTCCTGTACAGGTTGTCACACGAGGTATGTCAAAGATGCCGTATTTTCTGGAATATAAGGCGCGCTTCCCCCTCCCCCCAAAAAAAAAACAAGTTTTGGAAAATCAGCCTTCGCCTTGAATGCTGCAAGATCAGAGTCAAGGGTAGACTTTGGGCTACGCTTTAGCAGTTGTTTACTAACATCGTTACAACTGTTGGAAGCGTCGTACCAGCAAGCAGCAGACACTCGTGCGCCTTATATGCTCATAAATACCGTACTTCCTGTGTGTGTTGTGTTGCATCTCCCGAGTCTGAGCACTGGGCTGAAATACGTACTAAGTGTCCTCTATACATAAAACACAACAGTAAGCATGAACGTTTTGTAACGTGAGTAAATTAAGATGTTTCGGTAGTGAGGGAGGAGCGTGTGTTATCTGGAGCCTGATTGGGCACGATTATTCTAACAGATGATTCTTGTTGGTGTTAATCGACAGGTGTGGGCGGCATCTTGGGGAGGGAGACAGTGTGGATAACAGAAATTAGCCACACTACTGTACCAAGATTTATATTACGAGTTTAAAATGACAGCAGTTAATTGTCGGTAACACTAACATAAACCTAACACTCCGAGGTTATTGATCCACCGAGGTTATTGATCCTCCGAGGTTATTGATCCACCGAGGTTATTGATCCACCGAGGTTATTGATCCACCGAGGTTATTGATCCACCGAGGTTATTGATCCACCGAGGTTATTGATCCACCGAGGCTATTGATCCACCGAGGCTATTGATCCACCGAGGCTATTGATCCACCGAGGTTATTGATCCACCGAGGCTATTGATCCACCGAGGCTATTGATCCACCGAGGTTATTGATCCACCGAGGCTATTGATCCACCGAGGTTATTGATCCACCGAGGCTATTGATCCTCCGAGGTTATTGATCCACCGAGGTTATTGATCCACCGAGGTTATTGATCCACCGAGGTATTGATCCACCGAGGCTATTGATCCACCGAGGTTATTGATCCACGAGGCTATTGATCCACGAGGCTATTGATCCACCGAGGCTATTGATCACCGAGGCTATTGATCCACCGAGGCTATTGATCCACCGAGGTTATTGATCCACCGAGGCTATTGATCCACCGAGGCTATTGATCCACCGAGGTTATTGATCCACCGAGGCTATTGATCCACCGAGGCTATTGATCCACCGAGGCTATTGATCCTCCGAGGTTATTGATCCACCGAGGTTATTGATCCTCCGAGGTTATTGATCCACCGAGGTTATTGATCCACCGAGGTTATTGATCCACCGAGGCTATTGATCCACCGAGGTTATTGATCCACCGAGGCTATTGATCCACCGAGGCTATTGATCCACCGAGGTTATTGATCCACCGAGGCTATTGATCCACCGAGGCTATTGATCCACCGAGGCTATTGATCCACCGAGGCTATTGATCCACCGAGGTTATTGATCCACCGAGGCTATTGATCCACCGAGGCTATTGATCCACCGAGGCTATTGATCCACCGAGGCTATTGATCCACCGAGGTTATTGATCCACCGAGGTTATTGATCCACCGAGGTTATTGATCCACCGAGGCTATTGATCCACCGAGGTTATTGATCCACCGAGGTTATTGATCCACCGAGGCTATTGATCCACCGAGATAATCCACTGAGGTTATTAATCGTTCTTGGATATTAATCCTCCCGAAGATCTCTCAACGGAGTATCTTGACACTGGTGACAGGCTTTTGGATTAAGGAACTTAAGTTGGCCTTCCCTTTCTCTCCTTCCTCGGATTAAAACTGATTCCCTTCCATTTTTCAGGCACTATATCACCCTTATTGGTTTAGCATTCTCATCAAAATAATAATAAACCTATATTTTTTTCTAGATACAGAAAGTGTATTTGAAAGTACTGGTCTGTAAAAGTTAGAGATGAGTTGAACAAACTGCCTAGCAGTGTCACTGAAGGGATTAGTTGAGTGAGAATACTACTGGCTCTTGTTGCTGCTGCTGTTACTACTACTACTACTACTACTATTACTACTACTTGCGGTTGTTCAGGTTGAGGTAGGGATGGGGTTAGTGGTGTCAGTAGTTATCCTTGTGGTTGTTGAGGTTGAGGTAGGGATGGTGTTAGTGGTGTCAGTAGGTATCCTTGTGGTTGTTCAGGCTGAGGTAGGGATGGGGTTAGTGGTGTCAGTAGGTATCCTTGTGGTTGTTCAGGCTGAGGTAGGGATGGGGTTAGTGGTGTCAGTAGGTATCCTTGTGGTTGTTGAGGTTGAGGTAGGGATGGGGTTAGTGGTGTCAGTAGGTATCCTTGTGGTTGTTGAGGCTGAGGTAGGGATGGGGTTAGTGGTGTCAGTAGGTATCCTTGTGGTTGTTGAGGCTGAGGTAGGGATGGGGTTAGTGGTGTCAGTAGGTATCCTTGTGGTTGTTCAGGCTGAGGTAGGGATGGGGTTAGTGGTGTCAGTAGGTATCCTTGTGGTTGTTCAGGCTGAGGTAGGGATGGGGTTAGTGGTGTCAGTACGTATCCTTGTGGTTGTTGAGGTTGAGGTAGGGATGGGGTTAGTGGTGTCAGTAGGTATCCTTGTGGTTGTTCAGGCTGAGGTAGGGATGGGGTTAGTGGTGTCAGTAGGTATCCTTGTGGTTGTTCAGGCTGAGGTAGGGATGGGGTTAGTGGTGTCAGTAGGTATCCTTGGTGGTTGTTCAGGCTGAGGTAGGGATGGGGTTAGTGGTGTCAGTAGGTATCCTTGTGGTTGTTGAGGTAGGGATGGGGTTAGTGGTGTCAGTAGGTATCCTTGTGGTTGTTCAGGCTGAGGTAGGGATGAGGTTAGTGGTGTCAGTAGGTATCCTTGTGGTTGTTGAGGTAGGGATGGGGTTAGTGGTGTCAGTAGGTATCCTTGTGGTTGTTCAGGCTGAGGTAGGGATGGGGTTAGTGGTGTCAGTAGGTATCCTTGTGGTTGTTCAGGCTGAGGTAGGGATGGGGTTAGTGGTGTCAGTAGGTATCCTTGTGGTTGTTCAGGTTGAGGTAGGGATGGGGTTAGTGGTGTCAGTAGGTATCCTTGTGGTTCAGGCTGAGGTAGGGATGGGGTCAGTGGTGTCAGTAGGTATCCTTGTGGTTGTTCAGGCTGAGGTAGGGATGGGGTTAGTGGTGTCAGTAGGTATCCTTGTGGTTGTTCAGGCTGAGGTAGGGATGGGGTTAGTGGTGTCAGTAGGTATCCTTGTGGTTGTTCAGGCTGATGTGTCCCTCCCGAGACTTGCTCAGCTCTCGTTACCACAGTGTATTGGTTATTATGCTGAGCTAGTCTACGTCAGGCTTCTTTCGTGAAGACACCAGCACACTGGGAAGAACAGAGGAGGAGGAGGAGAAAGCGATGAAAGAGACGAACAAAAAGATAGCTTAATGAAGAGAAGGAGGAGGATTACTATTGTGCTCATGAGGAAGATCTAAACTCGTTTGGGTCATAAATCGTTTGGAAAATGATAAACACGTTTGATCAAACAAAGTGGAAGGGGCTCTTATATCAAGAGGGAGCTCTTGATCCAAGAGGCCCTTGGATCATATAACCTGACAAGGTTAGGTTAAGGATCCCTAACTTTATTGACAAGCTATTGACAAGTTAAGGATTTCTAACTTTATTGACAAGCTAAGAGCTGTTACCTACATCAGCTCATTTGAAAGCATTTTTATTGTTATGAAACATACAAGTATAGATCAGGATGAAGTTGGAGCCATCTGTGGGCCAGCATTTTCATTTGATCAACTGACTTTATCTCGTTGACATCATTATGCTGTACGAATGTGTTCCAGACTCGAGTCATCCTGGGGATAAATGATCTCAGATGAATGATGTTCTGGAGAAGGTTACAGCCAGAGTGAAGTTGCTGCTTGCTGCCCGTCTTGTGGTATAGAAGCTTGCTTTGCTGTCATCGAAGTGGAGCAAAGTGTGTTACTTTGACAATGTTGGCCTTGTACATAACAGTAAGGCCGACCACATCCCTCCTGTGTTGACAATTGTCCTCAGAGATTTGTTAAGTTATACTATGAATTAAGGAAAGGTCCTGTACTTCACCTTACGAAAGCAGACAAAGCAAATGGAATAGTAATTATGGACAAGGTAGATTATAGGGGGAAAATAAACATGATATTAGGAGACATGGAAACTCGCGCGCCTCTTAATTAAGGCATCATGGTTGCCAGACATGGTTTTTTAGTTTTTCTTAATCCAATTTTTCGTTGGAGTAAGTCCTTCCCACTACGTGATAATGCCTCATGAAATCAGCTTCAAATCTTCAACGCTGGTCTACGGTAATGAAGGCAAGATTCCAGAACAATTGGCATTTGTAGGTGTCCTATGATCAAAGTTGTAGGACCCATTACTAGCATCCTGGAATCCCTCTGATAAATTCCACAACCCTCTGGAGCCTAACCTCAAGCTTCTTTATGTCTCTATATCAAGCACAGCGAGGTATAAGTGTCTAGATGCACTCTGCAGTTTATAATAGAAAATTCCCTGCTTCAAGTTTCGGCGATTGGTCGTTCCCAGGATGCTCCTTAAAGCTCGACTAACACCCAGGTAACATTTACTGATGGGGAACATAGACAACAGGTAAAGAAACGCCCATCGTTTCGCCCGGCTGGAATCAAAGCTCCAAAGTAGTGAAGAAGAGCTTTGAATCGTCTAATTCACCACAGCGAAGTTAAGTGTGTTTAATGCACTATTTAGTTTAAAGTGGAAAATTTCACCGGCTTCAAGTTTTCTGCCTTGGTGTTTCACTAGGCTCCTTAAGTTCTATATTTACTAATTTTATTACATAGTGATATTGATTTCTATTCAACAAATATAGAATACTTCAAAAATATTAACTTAGTGAATGTCTTAGAACGAATGCGTTTTCTGATAGACATCAAACTTATAGCGTTGATGGGCTTCATTAAAAGTAAGTTTGGCTTCCCTTTAGGCTATAATTTTTAAATTGTCATTTCTATTAAATGGATTTCTATGTAATAAATAGAGAATTCTGCTTTATATACTGTACAACTTAATGACGTGAGATTTATATACTGTACAACTTAATGACGTGAGCTTTATATACTGTACAACTTAATGACGTGAGCTTTATATACTGTACAACTTAATGACGTGAGCTTTATATACTGTACAACTTAATGACGTGAGCTTTATATACTGTACAACTTAATGACGTAAGATTTATATACTGTACAACTTAATGACGTGAGCTTTATATACTGTACAACTTAATGGCGTGAGATTTATATACTGTACAACTTAATGACTTGAGCTTTATATACTGTACAACTTAATGACTTGAGCTTTATATACTGTACAACTTAATGACGTGAGCTTTATATACTGTACAACTTAATGACTTGAGCTTTATATACTGTACAACTTAATGACGTGAGCTTTATATACTGTACAACTTAATGACGTGAGATTTATATACTGTACAACTTAATGACGTGAGCTTTATATACTGTACAACTTAATGACATGAGGTTTATATACTGTACAATTTAATGACTTGAGCTTTATATACTGTACAACTTAATGATATGAGGTTTATATACTGTACAATTTAATGACTTGAGCTTTATCCAGTCAACTTAATGCTTCAACTGTGGTTTAATATTAAGTGAAGGTTGGTGGAACAACTGAGAGGTGCTGGTGTCCTCTGTTCAGTTTTATTTATACTATTCATGAAGCTGGTTTTTACGCGATAACTTTAGAAAGCCTCTTCTAATTGGTTTCAAAATTTCAACACTTGTCTATTTCAGAAGAAAGTTGATATTGTTAATTGAGTGTCTTAAGTGTTAGTTTGTCACTTATGATCTAGAAATAGCCTGACTTTAATTCACATTTATATCACTGCAATAATTTGCATTGAGGCATCAATGCAAAGGTACATTTGATCCAAGGGATTGGACACCCTTTCGTTGAACTGAATCTTAAGTGAATCATATGTGGCCCCTACTGGTTTGAGGCTTTTTTCTCATGAATATGTTTAATAAAATGGATGATACTTTTTTGGGGGATTCAGGCTGCGTAAGTTTAAATTTTGTTGATTCTTTGCAGTAACTGGAGAATGTCTCTTCTGGTCGGCTTTAAACTTTTAGTAAACTTTTTTGTAACCTTATCTAAAATATATTTAGCTGGATTAGGCTAAATTAAATTGCACTTGTTATAATAAGGTTAGGTAAGTTTTCTAATTAATTTTTTGGTACAAAATTAATAAATTTTTACATTAACATAAATGAAATTTTTTTTTTTACAAAGGACTTAATTTTAAATGAGTTATTGCTCATTGACCAATTTAACCAATTCGGCGCTGCTTACTCCAAGGTGGATGACTCCTTGATGAGATCTACCAGACGTGTGTAGGTTGTTCTGTAGTTTCATCTGGTATTCATTCTTTCCTGCGCATCAATTTCCCAAATCCCTAATTGGTCTTCAGTCTGAACCTGAACGAACCCAATTTACCAATCTCGGGGGCCCATGGACCATTGTTACAGACTGTGTGGACCTTGGATTCTAGTTACCCTGGGGACATCTTCCCTCATAGTTACCCTGGGGGACCGACCCCCCTAGTTACCTGGGGGACCGACCCCCTAGTTTGAGAATCACTGTTCTTGAGGCGGAAGAACTACAAAAAAAAAAGAGTATAGAAAACGAAAAAGGGCTGATGAGCATGGAGGTGGAAGCATGGAGGAGGGTAAACCCGGAGGGAAGGCATATGAGGAAGTTCGGGGAATAAGGAGGAGCCATTTGCGTGCCGGTGGGGGTTACTATCGGCGTCCGGCATTAGCATAATGACTCGCGTCCCGGTAAGAAACAGCTGCCTAACTTAAATCTCTCTTAGAACTGCTTTTGATCTTCTATTAAACTGTTATCTAATTCCGATAGATTCCTGAACCAAACATCCACCCTACCTCCTCCGCCTCCCTCAACATCCACCCTACCTCCTCCGCCTCCCTCAACATCCACCCTACCTCCTCCGCCTCCCTCAACATCCACCCTACCTCCTCCGCCTCCCTCAACATCCACCTACCTCCTCCGCCTCCCTCAACATCCACCCTACCTCCTCCGCCTCCCTCAACATCCACCCTATCGCCTCCCAACATCCACCTCCTCGCCTCCCTCAACATCCACCCTAATCCTCCGCTCCGCCTCCCTCAACATCCACCCTACCTCC
>WNWK01014841.1:30000-49885 GCA_009830355.1 Cherax destructor
AGTTTGGCTCATGATGTAGTCATGGCAGCGTTTGGCTCTGATAGTAGTCATGGCAGCGTTCTGTACTGATGTATCATGGCAGCTTTGGCTCTGATGTATGTCATGTGCATGGTATTGGTTGATGTAGTCATGGCAGTTCTGGCTTCTGATAGTAGTCATGGCAGTTCTGGCTTGATGTAGTCATGCAGCGTTCTGGCTCTGATGTAGTCATGCAGTTCTGGTCTGATTAGTATGCATTATGGTATGATTATATATGTATAGCGTATCTGGCTCTATGTATATAATATGGTAGCTTCTGGTTTGATGTATATGTATTATGGTCTGATATATATATGTATGTTATATATGATGTTAGCATGAGTATATGTATATATGTTATATATGCTATGCTATCTAGCTTGATGTTCATAACGATATCATGCTTGTATTTAGTCATGATGTCTGTATCTCTTGATGTATGTCATGGCACTAATTGTTATGTCTTAGGATTATGTGCTCCTTATAAGTATGTTATTATTTTATGTTGTCATGGCAGCGTTCTGGCTCTGATGTAGTCATGGCAGCGTTCTGGTTGATGTAGTCATGGCAGCGTTCTGGCTCTGATGTAGTCATGGCAGCGTTCTGGCTCTGATGTAGTCATGGTAATTGTCAAGAAGATTTTTATCAGTTTCATGATTTCACTAAGAACATCTAGATTATTTTCCAAGATAAATTTCAGCAGCTCAATTAATTTGCAATATTCATGCATATCAGATCTACAATAGAATACTTTTAGTTCAGTTTCCAGCTTTTCTTTCAGTCATGGGATATACTTCAGTGGTCAGTACTATCCTGTAGGCAGTTCATTCTTGAAACTAGTGAAGCTTTTCTTGAACAATTTATTAGCTACTAAGTGTTTAGTGGAAGTATATCTGTCCATTATATCAACACATATACAGTCACACTCTTCCTTAGCTTCTGCCATGAGTGTCTTTGAAGGATTCTCACAGTACTTTGAGTTTCTTATTTCTAAAATAGCAGTTTTGAAATTTGTTATATGTTCACTGACTTTAAACACACTAATTTCTCGAGATTGCATTTGGTTGTATATTACTTCAACATGAGGCATAATCTGATGAAAAAAGCTCTAACCAAAACATGAAATTATCGTCATTCAGGCATTTTAAAATTCCTGTTGCTTCTGCAATGGTTTGATTTGCATCTGATGTTGACTGAATTTCAGTAAGGCAGCTTTTCATGAACTCTGTTTATGGTCCGTATGTTAAAGTTGCACCTTGTAGAGGATGGACGTGGAATGTTGACATCCATATGCTTCTTGAGAATGGTTACACGTTGCGGTGATCTTGAGAAGAATGTTGGAATAGAGAAAAATATTCTTGCGTTCCGTGTAATACTTGTTGCATTTATCATTATTAAATTAAGTTGATGTGTATAACAGTGAATGCAATGTGCATTACTATAAACTGCTTTTATTTTTGCTTGAACTTCTGCTTTTTTGTCTTTCATGACATTTGCACCAAATGTCTGAGCTATCAGTTTTTGTCCATTTCCTTGAAGGATTATGTCTAATTGTTCCAGAATAAGTTTTGATATGCTATCTGCAGTTTGATTTTCTGGAATAAAGAATCCCCAAAAAACTCTCAATTTCTCCATTCAACACGTACCGTAGAACAATGACCATTTGAGTGTATTCCGAAACATGTGTTGCGTCATCGGCCATGACAGCTACAATGGAAGCTTCTCTAAATTCTGTCCTTATCTCCTCATGGTATATTTGTAGCAGGCAGTCAAGCATCTCATTCTGAATGGTCTTAGAAACACCTTTGAAGACCGTACTGGTTTCTAAGTGATTCTTCAAATCTAGATCTAATTTAGATGCAAAATTTATTAATCCTCTAAATACCCCTGGATTTATTAAATCATCTTTTTCATCATGTCCACGTAAGGGAGTTTCAAAGTTTCCTCAAAAGAAAATACAGTATGATTTTGGATAAAATTTCACGGTTCTTTTTAACCTTTGTTATGTTCATTGATTGCAAGTCTGTATGCCTCTAAGTTTCTCCTTAATACGTATTTACGTTTCTAAAAGTGACAGTGAAATCACATTTTCAACGCTTCTTTGACTTCTCATGTTTTTCAGTTTTTTGTTTATATTTCTAAAACCGTCTATTGTGAACGTTACATCACCACCTAACAGCAAACACGGGAAGCAAAACAATGCATTTTTTACTTCACAGCCGCAAAGCCAACTTTTCCGTTGGTACCATTCATAATTAAAGCTACGAATACACTTCTTGTTGTTGCTTATTCCTGTCTGAGATATTTGAATATCAGGTGTTGAACGGCCTCTTTTTCTTAACTGTAATTTTCTGATGGAGAGAGAACTGTGAAAACTTAAGCTGTTGAAGTTCACTTACAGTCACAGAACTTATTTCTTGGGATGCAAAGAGGCCATGATTAAATTATTTTAATTTTCTGTAAAATAAAAAAAAACAACGAAAAAAACTATGATATAAAATAGCTGCAAACATGATAATCATCTAATTCTACACTTTATCGCATGCACAAGTGATAAGTGAAGCATAATTTGGGTTCTTGTAAACACTGAGTCAAAAACAAACACTACCTTACACTTGCACAACAGAGTCGGCACTGCGTCAGTGACAGTGCTCTCTCTACCTAGAGTGCAGCCTCTTATCTCGGACATGTGCACATGCACACAACAGCCAAACTCAGAGTCGCTGGAACTGTGAAGCGCACAGTTCCATACAAGGATTTTTGTATTTTTTTTCATGTACTAGGGGATGGCTACTGACATTAAGCTTAAGGATTATATAATGTACAAGTATAAAGAAAGAATTAAGGGAAAAAAAAAGACTCATTATATTGAATGTTATCGATAATATAGTGAAAATAGGGGGTGCTGCAGTTCTGCAGTGCCTATACACGAGCCGCCACTGAGTGCCTCCCTTCGTATTTCATATATATTGGCCCCTCTCAGCAGCTCTGTGACTCTTCGCCTCCGTCTGTATAGAAAGTCTCTCTCTCTCTCTAGTTTACATCATCTCTTTCTTTTTCTTAATGGAATGTGCCTTGAGCAGATCTCAAGATCTACAGTGTTTATTTTTTCTAGGCAAAGGTTCGGATCCGTGTTTAGGATATCTTCCCAGCTTCTTTGGTTCAGGACATGGTTGACTTGTTCCCATTGTATCAAGATGGGAGCGAGTACTGAGCCTTGTGGAACAGAGCTTTTCACCGTAGCCGCCTGGGACTTTACTCTGTTTACTATTACTCTTTGTGTTCTATTTGTCAGGAAGTTATAGATCCATCTACCAACTTTTCCTGATATTCCTTTATCACGCATTTTGTGCGCTTTTACACCATGGTCACACTTGTCGAAAGCTTTTGCAAAGTCTGTGTATACTACATATGTATTTTGTTTATCCTCTACAAGGACCTTGTCATAGTGGTCGAGTAGCTGGGACAGGCAGGAGCGACCTGCTCTAAACCCGTGTTGTCCTAGGTTATGTAAATGATGGGTATCTAGGTGGTTGGCGATCTTTGCGTTTTAGAACCCTCTCAAAGATTTTTTTATGGGATGTTAGTGCTATCGGTCTGTAGTTCTTTGCAATTGCTGTACTGCCACCTTTGTAGAGTGGGGTTATGTCTGTTGTTTTTAGTGTGTGTGGGGGATGACCCCTGTCCATGCTCCCTCTCCATAGAATGCTGAAGGCACGAGACAATTCTTGATGAACACGGAGTTTGATTAGTCTGGGCCTGGGGCAGAGTGCATGGGCATGTCATTTATTGTTTTTTTTCACAGTCTTGTGGTGTTAAGATAATATCAGAGATTTTTGAGATGACCAAATTTTGGGTCTCGTTCATAAAGAATTCATTTTGATTGTCGACCCTTAGTCTGGGTAGCTGCTCGCTGAACACTGAGTCGTATTGGGACTTTGGTATTATAATAATAATAATAATAATAATAATATATTTATTTACTACAAATACAGTCCTAGCTGACATCAATGACATACTACTATATAGAAAGTCCCTTGTTATGCAGAGCATTTCGGGCAAATTAGGTCCTTGTCCCAGGATGCGACCCACACCAGTCGACTAACTCCCAGGTACCCATTTTACTGATGGGTGAACATAGACAACCGGTGTAAAGAAACACGCCCAATGTTTCTACCCGAGCTGGGAATCGAACGCAGGCCCTCGCCGTGTGAAGCGAGAGCTTTAGCGATCAGGCCACGGGGCCTGATCATCTGTCATCTGTGTATGTCCCATCTCGCCTAAGCAGGGGCCCAATACTGGATGTTGTTTTTTCCTTACATTTGGCATAAGAGAAGAAGTATTTTGTTTTTGTTTTCAATTTCCTTTATGGATTTTAGATCTTCTTGCGATTCTTGTCTCCTGTAAGATTCCTTCAGCTTATGTTCGATATTTGCAATTTCATTGACCAGTGCCCCCTTCGTATTTCAGATATATTGGCCCCTCTCAGCAGCTCTGACTCTTTGCCGTCGTCTGTATAGGGAGCGTCTCTCTCTAGTTTCTTTTTAATGGAATGTGTCTTGAGCAAATCTCAAGAACCACAGTTCATTTTTTTCTAAGCAAATGTTTGGATCCGTGTTGTTTAGGATATCTTCCCAGCTTGTTACATTTAGGACATGGTTGACTTGTTCCCATTGTATGTTTTTGTTATTGAAATTTAATTTTATGAAAGACTCCCATGACTGATCACATTTTGCTGGTCAGGAACCCTGTGCATACATGTCTGTACCTCTATTATGTTGTGATCTGAGTGTATTGTCTTTGATACGGTTATATTAAGTATCAGATCGTCGTTGTTAGTGAAGATGAGGTCCAACGTATTTTCTAGTCTTGTAGGCTCTAATATTTGCTGGTTTAAGAGGAATTTGGTGCAGAGATTTAATAACTAGTGTGTGTGAATTTTCATCTGAGCTGCCTCCTGGAGTGATCTCTGCTAAAATATTATTTGCTACTCTCCTCGCAAGATGTTTGGGGCAGGAGTTGAGAGATTTACAAAAGCTGCTCCCGGAATTGTTAGGAAGTTGCATCCGGAGGATTGTATCCCACCACAATGACAAGGTTTTGGTTTTCAATCTTTACCACCAAAACTTCAATTATGTCATTTGAGGTGTTTAGTAGTTCTGAGCAAATGAGCGACTATGTGATATACAAGCCAACCTTCCCTTGTTGCCTGTTTAGTCTGACACATCTGAATTAGGTTATAACCTGGGATCCATATTTCGTTGTCAAAATGATCCTTTATGTGGGTCTCTGTGAATGCTACAAACATTGGATTTGTCTATGAGCAGTCCCTTGATGCAAGGAATTTTGTTGATTGTTGACAGCTTTAGACCCTGTATGTTTGCAAAGACAAATGTCGTTATATTCATGGAATTTAGGGTTTTTATTTGCTGGCTCTAATATCTGTTGTTCTGGAGTGGAGGCCAATGACTGTGCCTCTGCTCCAGAAGTGTTCTCAGTTGGTGTAAGATTACTGTCATTTCTTGCCAGTCTTATTTACTTCCTGGCACTACAAAAACTCTTTCTCTGGAGAGGTTATGGTGTATACAAAGGCACTTTTATAAAGGTTCCATTGGGAAAAGGATCCGATGAATATAATAAAACACAGCCCGAGATGGGATGGATAACAGTGAAGCATAATTTGGGTTCTTGTTAACAAACACAAACGGGGGAAAACTTGGAGAGAAACACCTGAAGCTCACCTCGGTTACCCTCGAGGCCTCGAATATTCCACTGTAAATAAGCCATGATTTACGAAGAGAAGGATACAGGAAATATGAAGCAATAGATATCTACGGACTAGAAGGGTTAGTAAAGGCCACAATTAGAGGCAGCGGAAAATGAGTAAGCGGTGAAGGATTGGAACGCTGCAAAGAAGAGAGTTGTGCAGATGGAGTAGAAGAGTGGCGACGGGAGGTGGATCAATGTCTATCAGTGGCTTAGTCTCCGCAATATATTTGGAGATAGCTTCAAGTGTTTCAGAGGACAAGGACGTTGTATGTGGGACGACATTGAAGATGGTAGGGGAGTAAAGATTAGGGAGGCGATGGAAGTTAATAAAGTAGGTGAGGACGAAAGGTTAGAGTTAACTTGAGAAGAAACCTGGGAAGGGACAGGAGAGGAAGAAACCTGGGAGGGGACAGGACAGGAGAGGAAGAAACCTGGGAGGGGACAGGACAGGAGAGGAAGAAACCTGGGAGGGGACAGGACAGGAGAGGAAGAAACCTGGGAGGGGACAGGACAGGAGAGGAAGAAACCTGGGAGGGGACAGGACAGGAGAGGAAGAAACCTGGGAGGGGACAGGACAGGAGAGGAAGAAACCTGGGAGGGGACAGGACAGGAGAGGAAGAAACCTGGGAGGGGACAGGACAGGGAGGGACTGTACGAGGGGGAGGATGAACCTCCACATTCATAACAAAGTTAGTAAGAGGTAAAGAACCAGGTACAGACACTGGAAAGGAAAGATATTTACACATTGGGTTATTTTTTGGACTTTGGAGAAGTAGTGTGGCGAAGGTGTGGAGCTAGTGCGCAAAGTCTTATAGACATAGAAACTTGCGAGTGAGAAGATGAAGATTTGAGAACAGTATGAGGTGACAAGGTAGGGACCTAAGAGTCAAGGACTGCAAAATAATTAGATACAAAGGTGACTGTAGAAGGTGTGACCACAGGGGAGACTGTTGGGGGCATCTTAGTAACTGGAGAAGAAAAAATACGGGGAAGTCTTCCCTGGAGGCATAGATGAGACAGCCATGGCATAAGTAAAGTCTTCTGTCTCTGAGACGATGGATTTCTCGTTCGTTTAAGTAAACTTGGCAACGACGAGAATAAGATCGGTGAGCTTCATTACAATTAAGGCACCACACACTGGACATTCAGCCATGTACCTGCAATATTTCTCTGGATGGCCAAAACGCCAGCAATTTCTATACTGTTGTGATGTAGGGATCACCTTACGGACTTGTAAACGGTGTCCCGTAATATAAACTGAGAACGGAAGCTCACGGCAGTCAAAAGTTAAGCGAACTACATTGCAGGGGTAGCACCTCTGCCCACGGGCAGGAATTACATACATGTCTACTTTAAGAATTGGGAGGTCTTGGAGCTCAAGCTGTTCCAGAATGTCATCACCACATGTCTGGAAATTACGTTGAACAATAGTATGAGGTAGAATGAGGATACCACTACAAGAATTGAGAGAATAGTATTTTTTTTAATTGTTACAGGAATAGCATCTATGGTGGTAAGGAGAGTGTGAGCTTGGCTAGCATTTTGTACCATGACGATGCGTGCACCGTTCTTGAGAGCATGAAATGGAATATTACGACCAACATGGCATAGGAGCGCCTTTGTTGATACTATGACCAGGAAGATAGTCTGAAGATGATGTCGGCTACAGAGTGAAAAACTTAGTCCATTGTGTACTATGATGTGTAGTACGTAAAAGGAGCGATTGTCACATTGGTCTTTTCTGAGTGAGAGGCACTCAAAGCAGTGTCATCAGAGAAAGGTCATGGTCGTTTAGATGGGCACAGGAGGTGGTCCGTTTTGAAGCGGGAGGGTGATCTGAAAACCATTGCACTGTATGGGAAGTAGCCGGAAGCATAAACAAAGATATGTGGAGGTTAGATGTGTCAAAAGAGGGAGTCAGGAGTGTTCTACAAAATGTATTATTATAATAAAGGCGAGCGCTAAACCCATAGGATTATGCAGCGCCTGTGTGGGGGAATGTGGAAGGTATTCAGGATTAACCCTTTCAGGGGTCCGTCCCGTAGTTCTACGGCTTTGAAGCCTGGGTCCAAGCCGTAGTTCTACGCCATGTGCTCAACTCACTCAGGCTGTGAGCGGTAAATTTAGGCATATATATGAGAGAATGCATCTATGTGGTAAGTGTGCACCATATAAAACCAATCCTGCAGCACGCAGTGCATGAGAAAAAAATCAGTGTTTTTGGATTAAAACAGCGACTTTGTGGTGTATTTTTGTATGTTTTATACTGTTGTATTTGCGTTTTTTGTTTTTGTTATCATTTGATAGAATGGAAGTTAGATGATTTTGATTGGTTTTAGTACTGAAAATGGCTTGAAACTGAGCTCAAAGTAGAGGAAATGTTCGATTTTTAAGATGTTCGAGTAAACAAATGACGTCACGCATCCAACACGTCATCTGGTGGGTCTTGTGTGTTCACAAATGCGCTGATATTATTTATACAATTATTACAATATTGCATAACGGTATATCTTCTATTTTTTGGTGTGAATAAAAATTTGTGAATAAAAAATAAAAATGGAATTCATTTGTAAAGCCTGGAAACGTAACTAATAAACAGAGGAAATGTTGTTTTAGTGCCAGGAATGCCTGCATTGTTTATTCTGGACGACCCTATTTTGAAACTGGAATATTTTGAACTGTGTGAAATTGGCAAAATCACTTTATTGGGTAGTTGAAATAGTTGATTAGGCGATTTTTTGTGCTCAATCGATAAAATGGATGTAATACTAGCGAAACAGTTACGACTGGAATAATGTAATTGGCCTAAAATGAGAGTCAAAGTGGGCAAAATTGCTGATGTGCATTATTATTATAATAAAAAAGTGCTAAACCAACAAGGATCATACAGTGTTGCCGAGGCAGGAAGGATGCAGGGGTAATGGGTAGCAAGAGGGAAAGGAATGATTATTAGGTCATGGAGTGCAGCGGGGCAGTGGATAGTGCAGGAGTAGAGGGTAGCAAGAGAGGTAGTTTGTGCAGTAAATCAGTTGCTGTCAAAAAGTCAGTGAGAGAGTCTGGGTTAAAGGAGGGTCCACCAGCAAGAAGGAAAGGTACAGTAAGGGCAGTAGAGTGGTGACGATGTTGGAGGTAAATTCTGCATGCTCATTGATAGAGTGCGCAGTCCAACAGAATGAGACTAACAGAAACTGGAACCTAACAATTCTCAGAGTGGAACAGGGCGCCTCTCCATGAGATACTCGTGAGTAAGACGAGTGTGGCCGATGCAAAGATGGGGGAGTAGTCTCCCAACCTCGACACTGATGATGATAAGATGGCCAGAAACCTATACTTTGTTTAATAGGATGTAGTTTATTATAGAGCAGATCAGACCAACGTTGTTGCCAATGGGTGCAAAGGTGAGTAGCAATTACAGCAAAATAGTCTCCAAATAAACACCTCTCTATGAAACTGGGAGGTCATGTACTGCTGATCGCGTAGCAGTGTCTGCCTGTTCATTGCCCTGTATGTCAACATGACCAGGGACCCAACAAAAAACAATGTTTGTGCTTGCTAGAGATACGACATAACCAAAATTGGATACGAAGAACTAGGGGGTGAGGTGTATCAAATTTTCGTATAGCCTGTAAAGCACTAAGGAAGTCGGAAACGACCACAAATGGTGAGACAGGCATAGATTCAATACGGATAAGTGTTACGAGAATGGCATACAATTCAGCCACAAAAATCCTAGCTTAGGATAATAAATGCCCTCACACACACTGTCCAGAAACACCACTGCGAATCTGATGCCATCAGAAGATTTGGAACCATCTGTGTACACTGCAATGGCATTAGAATGAGATCAGAATTGGTTAAGAAAAAGAGAGGAAGAAGCCACTGTAGGCAGTTGGGCTTTCGCGCATGGCAGTGGGAAAGAACAGACACGAACCATCGGAACATCCCAAGGGGGTAGGGAAAAGTGAGATGCTACTTGAATATAGAAAGGTGGAAACTGAAGAGAAGACAAGAGCGAAAGTAGGCGAAGAGAAAAGGGATGGAGTAAACAGGGATGATAAACAAATAAAGAATGTCTACTAATATCAGTGACTATATATGGAATGATTGCGGAGGTCATGAGAGCGAATATAATAGCGAAGGCATTGAGCATCACGGCGATTGGATAAGGATGGAATATTCATATTCGACTTTGCATAGAGGCTCTCAACCGGTGAAGAGTGAAAAGCACCGAGGCATAAACGTAATCCCTTGTGGTGGATGTGATTAAGGCTAGAGAGATACAGTGGCCCATGGCCTGGTCGCTAAAGCTCTAGCTTCACACGGCGAGGGTCCGTGTTCGATTTCCAGCGCGGGTAGGAACATTGGGGGTGTTTCTTTACACCGGTTGTCTATGTTCACCCATCATAAAAATGGGTATCTTGGAGTTAGTCAACTGGTGTAGGTCGCATCCTGGGACAAGGACCTAATTTGCCCGAAATGCTATGCATATCAAGGGGCTTTCTATATAGTAGTATGTCATTGATGTCAGCTAGGCCTGTGTACCATGTACATGTACTTGGAGTAAATAAAGATATTATTATTATTATAATTTATTAGTTGCAGGAGAGACCACTGAATATATTGCCCTAATAGAGTTTAGATAAAATTAGGCTGAATGTAGTGGAGGTCTAATAGGAAAGATGAGCAGGGTTTTAAGGAGGTTCACGACTATGCATAGTGCCTTCAAGAGGTAATGTGAAATTTCCAGGATAACCTACGATCAAACAGAAGACCTAGAAACCTGACCGTAGGTTGACCGCATGCTGGAGAGAAACTGTAATGAGGTGACAGTCAGTGCCTGCACAAACTATAGCAAAGTCTTCAACATAAAGCAATGACCAAATATTGGATGGAAGAACAGAGGCCAGATCATTTATAGAAAGGAGAAAAAGTTTTGTGTTCAGAACACACCCCTGGGGAACACCTTCAGCTTAGACAAAGTCCGGGGAAAGCATATTATTAACCCGAACACGGAAATGTCTCAGTTAAGAAGTTCTTAAGGAAAAATGGTAGATTGCCTTGGAGGCCTAAGGAGTGGGCTTAGGCCAAATATTATACCTCCAAGTAGTGTCATATGCCTTCTCAAGGTCAAAAAAGATAGTGATAACTGAGTAGTTATTGGCAAAGGCATTACGGACACACATATCTAAGATAAATAACAAAAAAGGCACAATACCGTGACTGGAACAATACACACACAACCCGCACATATAAAAGGAGAGGAGCTTACGACGACATTTCGGTCCGACTTGGACCATTTACAAAGTCACACTAACACGAAGGACAGGTGGAAGGGGTATTTACAGGCAGGCAGACAGGGGAGGGCACAAGAAAGTGGTGGAGGGGTAATGGAGGTAGTAGTGATAGTGGTAGTAGTAGTGGAGTCAGTCATAAACTAGGAAGGAGCACTGCAAAGACGCTGGCGGCCGAAGGAAAGAACAAGAACACTGGGGGAAAATAAAATAAATAAAATAGAGGACAAATGCAAGGCAAAAGAAAAGAAAGAAAGAGAACCCAGAGGAGAAAGGAGAAAGAAGAGAAGGGAAGAGAAAGAAGGGAAGGAATCAGATTAAGTCTCGGTGTTCTGAAGTTTGGAGCATTTAACAATGTAATGGGAGAGGAAAGCATCTACAGAGACAAAGCCAGGGCTAAGATTCATACAGGGAAAGTTGTGTATAAGGGAGGATTCAACCAAACGACGACTGTGAAAGTTGGACGTAGGGTAGACAGTTTTAGCAGAAGACCAATCAATAGGATGACTGTGATCTCTGACATGACAGAAAAGAGCATTATTAGTATCGGCAAGCCTAACACTATTTTTGTGCTCCCTAAGTCTGTCAGAAAGAGATCAGCCAGTTTCTCCGAAGTACTGAAGAGGACAGGAGGAGCAAGAAATAGAGTAGACACCAGGAGAATCTATAGAAGGAGGGGAGGTATGAACTAGATTAGTGCGAAGAGTGTTAGTCTGGCGAAAGGTAAGTTTGATGTCTAAGGAACGGAGAGAGTTGTTGAGATTAGAGAGACCAGAGATGTAGGGAAGGCAGAGGACACAAGAGTTCCCAGGAGTAGGAGAGAAGAAAGTCTGTTTGGCACGAGAGAAGGCAGAGTCTATGAAATGGGAAGGGTAGCCAAGGCGGGAAAATGAATTATGAAGAGTGGAAATTTCTGCTTCAAGGAACTGAGGATCACAAATGCGGAGAGCATGGAGAAAGAGGGAGATAAGAACACTTTTCTTGACAGAGGAAGCATGATTAGAGAAGTAGTGAATGTACATGCCACTGTGCATAGGCTTGCGGTACACGGAAAAGGCAAAACCTGTAACTGAGTGGTGGACATGAACATCAAGGAAAGGAAGCAAAGAATTAGATTCCCTGTGTTCTTGTTCTTTCCCTTGCGGGCCGCCAGCGTCTTTGCAGTGCTCCTTTCCTAGTTTATGACTGACTCCACTACTACTACTACCACTACCACTATCACTACTACATCCATTACCCCTCCACCACTTTGTGCCCTCCCCTGTCTGCCTGCCTATAAATACCCCTTCCACCTGTCCTTCGTGTTAGTGTGACTTTGTAAATGGTCCAAGTCGGACGAAACGTCGTCATAAGCTCCTCTCCTTTTATATGTGCGGGTTGTGTGTATACATATCTAAGCGTAGTAAGGAGTCAATGGTAGAACGGCCCTTATGAAGGTGATATTGACTAGTGGAGAAACTGTTGTCTAAATACCACATCAAATGTCTATTTACCAGACATTCCATCACCTTGCAAACTGCACTGGTAAAGCAATGGGACGATAGTGGGAGGCATCATGTCCCGTAGTACCCAATTTGCGGAAAGGGAGAACAATGGCTAATTTCCACAGCTGGGGAAGAACTCCTTGTGACCAAATAAGATTAAAGAGTCGTAAGAGGACTACAAGGGCTGAATGATGTAAATGCTGTAGCATATGAATATGAATGCCGTCAGGCCCAGCTGCCGATGATCTGCAAGCTGAGTGTTGCCTCCAGCTCCAGAAGTGTAAAATTCCCATTATAAGATTCATCTCTGATAGAAGAAAAGTTTAAGGGCTCTAACTCTCTGGCAGACTTGTGTGTGTGTGTGTGTGTGTGTTACTATGTTTGTGGCATGTATGCTAGGCTGTTGTGTTGTGTGTGTGTGCTGTGTTGTGTGTGTGTGCGTGAGTGATGTACATGATGTATGTATGTTGTTTTGTGTGTGTGTGTGTGTGGAACGAAACGAGGGGCATAAATGAAGCCCCTGAGAGATATGGACAAGATGATTACCAATTTCGGTGGCAACGTCGAGAGGGTTTGTGATATCAACACCAGCAACCTGAAGAGCAGGAGCCGGGTCAGGAGAGTATTTACCACTCAGTTTCCGTACTTTTTTTCAGACTGCACTCATAAAGGAAGCAGAGGTGATGGTAGAAACATAATCCCACCAGCACGTACGTTTAGTGTCATGGATGACACGGCGAGTGACCGCTCGCTTCTGTTTAAAATCAAGAGTCTCTCTGTGGTTCTGTTGTATCAGTACCTGAAAATGCAGCGCGTTTCAAACGTACTGCCCGAGCACAAGCAGGATACCACCAAGGCATGCACTTCTGAGAATGCCTGCCCGAGGTTTGGGGTATAGAATGTGAAGCTGTGGTTAAAACTGAGCTCGAAAGAGGTGTAAAAGCTCATCAATGGAGGACAAAGAAGGAACCTCACTAAAAGCAATTAGATGCGAGTGAAGGTCCCAATTTGCTAGATCAAATTGCCAGCATGGGCGAAGAGGAGTTGGTGAATACGAAGGAAAGTAAGGATGATTGGAAAATGATAGCTGTCATGCAAGTCCGGGAGGACAGACCAGGTGAAGTCTGGTTCAGTTGAGGAAGATCAGACCGAGAGATTGATACAAGAGAGAGAATGAGTACGAGGATCAAAGTGGGTGGGTGGGAGGCGAGAAAAGCCCTAACTGAATGCTGCGGGAGTCACAGTGAGACCCCCCTCCCCAGAGGAAATGGTGAGCATTAAAATCGCCAAGTAACAGAAGTGGTGGTGGTAAGGAAGACACCAGAAATGCAACATCTGGGATAGATTAGGCCCCAGAAGAGAGAGATACAAAAACAAGACTGTATACCACTTATTCAAGTGGATACAGGCTGCAGTGTAATGCAGCGAAGTATGAACAATGAGCTGACAGTATGGAATACTGGTGTGTATAAGAAATGCACTTTCATTAAACGTTCCATTGGGAAAAGGATCCGATGAATATAATAAATCATTGCCTGAGATGGGATGGATAACAGCGGAGTGTAATTTGGGTTCTTGCTGGGAGAGCAACACCTGGAGCTTACTCCAGTTACCTCTGAGGCCACAGATATTCCACTGTAAATAAGCCGTGATTTGTGAAGAGAAAGATACAAGAAATCTGTAGGTAGAGGTATCTATGGACTAATAGGGTTAGAAAAGTCCACATGTGGAGGTAGCGGAAAACTTTTAAGCAGTGAAAGATTGAGACTGTGAAGAAAGGAGTTGTGCAGACGGAGAAGAGTGAAGAAGAGGAACAGGTGGATCGGTGTCCATCAGTGGTCTAGTCTCCTCTATATATTCTGAGATAGCTAAAAGTGTTTCAGAGGACAAGGACGTTGTATGTGGTACAATATTGGAGATGGAAAGAGTAGGGTGAGTAAAGATCGGGAAGACGATGGACTGTACCAAAGCAGGGGATGACGAAAGGATAGAGGGAACTAGAGAAGAAGCTTGGGAGAGGACAGGAGAGGAAGCGACCTAGGAGGGGGCAGAAGAGGAAGAAACTTGGGAGGGGAGACGGGAAGCAGGTACTATACGAGGAGAAGGATGAACCTCCACACTCGTAACAGAGCCAGTTAGAGGTGAAGAACTGGGTACAGAAACTTGGAAGGAAAAATGAGTAGATTTGCAGAAGGGAAGGAGGGGTGAAAGGAGATTTTAACAATGGGGATGTTTTGGACTTCAGAGGAGAGGGGCGATGGGGAGTAGGTGTTGTGCGAGGTCTTGTAGACACAGAGACTTGTGAGTGAGAAGAGGAAGAGGTGAGAACAGAATGAGGTGCTGAGGTAGGGACCTCTGAGTCCAGGACAGCAGGTGATTGTGGAAGGGGTGACCACAGAGGAGGCTGCAGAAGTTGAGACCCCAAAGGAGTGGGGGCGTTTAGTAACTCGAGAATAAGAAATATGTGGAAGTTTTCCTTGGAGGCATAGATGAGACTGCCATAGCATATGTGAGGCATTCTGCCTCTTTGAGACAACTAATTTCACTCTCATTTAAGTAAACTTAGCAATAGCAAGAGTAAGATGGGTGAGCCTCATGACAATTAAGGCAAGAGGGAGGTAGACTACAATACGTATTGTGGTAATTGCGGTAGGAGTGTGTTGTGTCCCTGTTCAGAAGACACAAGGAATATGTGTGATATATGTATATTATTTCCTATTCACTTAATACTATATGTATTTCCGATATCATTATTAATAGCTAAAATAATGCTATTGTGCTTTATAGTATTATCTGTCCCTATAATTTTAGCTATGTATATAGGTAGGTTGTCTATTATTTATTTAAGTCTGGGACTACTGTTATAACTACCATAGGGTAGTTGAGTCAATTGGTTTCTCGGGTAGAGTTCATATACCGAGGTGACGTCTGGTGAGGAGGCATTGTCTGAAGCAGTTCCAGGCTAACTCTAGCCTTGGATAGTCTCCTCTTCCTTGAGCTTTGTAAAGACTCATGTCTTGATTTGAATCGATCCAGACTTATACTCAGTAAGACGGGAGTGTCAGTACTCCTATTAGTATTATATTGAAGGTCTCAGCAGTGTACTTGTTTTTCGTTCGCTTATGTTTCTATAATTGAATTCAGTGATTATTGTACGGTCAAGGATGGTATTTCTAAAGAATATATATATATATATATATATATATTTTTTTTTTTTTTTTAACACATCGGCCGATTCCCACCAAGGCAGGTGGCCCGAAAGAAAAACTTTCATCATCATTCACTCCATCACTGTCTTGCCAGAAGGGTGCTTTACACTACAGTTATAAAACTGCAACATTAACACCCCTCCTTCAGAGTGCCGGCACTGTACTTCCCATCTCCAGAACTCAAGTCCGCCTGCCGGTTTCCCTGAATCCCTTCATAAATGTTACTTTGCTCACACTCCAACAGCACGTCAAGTATTAAAACCATATGCCTCCATTCACTCCTATCATATACGCTCACACATGCTTGCTGGAAGTCCAAGCCCTCGCACACAAAACTTCCTTTACCCCTCCCTCCAACCTTTCCTAGGCCGACCCCTACCCCGCCTTCCTCCACTACAGATTTATACACTCGAAGTCACTCTGTCTCGTCTCCATTCTCTACATGTCCAAACCACCTCAACAACCCCTCCTCAGCTCTCTGGACAATCGTTTTGGTGATCCCGCACCTCCTCCTAATTTCCAAACTCCGAATTCTCTGCATTATATTCACACCACACATTGACCTCAGACATGACATCTCCACTGCCTCCAGCCTTCTCCTCGTTGCAACATTCATCACCCATGCTTCACACCCATATAAGAGCGTTGGTATAACTATACTCTCATACATTCCCCTCTTACTTCCATGGACAAGGTTCTTTGTCTCCACAGACTCGAAGTGCTCCACTCACCCTTTTCCCCTCATCAATTCTATGATTCACCTCATCCTTCATAGACCCATCCGCCGACATGTCCACTCCCAAATATCTGAATACATTCACCTCCTCCATACTCTCTCCCTCCAATCTGATATCCAATCTTTCGTCACCTATTTTTTGTTATCCTCATCACCTTACTCTTTCCTATATTCACTTTCAATTTTCTTCTTTTACACACCCTACCAAATTCATCCACCAACCTCTGCAGCTTCTCTTCAGAATCTCCCAAAGCACAGTGTCATCAGCAAAAAGCAACTGTGACAACTCCCACTTTGTATTTGCTTCTTTATCTTTTAGCCCAACACCTCTTGCCAAGACCCTCGCATTCACTTCTCTTACAACCCCATCTATAAATATATTGAACAACCACGGTGACATCACACATCCTTGTCTAAGGCCCACTTTTACTGGGAAATAGTCCCCTTCCCTCCTACACACTCTAACCTGAGCCTCACTATCCTCATATATATATATATATATATATATATATATATACAGTGTGTAAATTCAAGGATTATGTGGATTAAAATAAGGGTCGGATGCGAAAAGTGGGTCATAATAAGCGTGTATGCACCTGGAGAAGAGAGGAGTGTAGAGGAGAGAGAGAGATTTTGGGAGATGTTAAGCGAATGTATAGGAACTTTTGAACCAAATGAGAGAGTAATTGTGGTAGGGGACCTAAATGCTAAAGTGGGAGAAACATGCAGAGAGGGTGTAGTAGGTAAGTTTGGGGTGCCAGGTGTAAATTATAATGGGAGCCCTTTGATTGAACTTTGTATAGAAAGGGGTTTAGTTATAGGTAATACATATTTTAAGAAAAAGAGGATAAATAAGTATACAAGATATGATGTAGGGCGTAATGACAGTAGTTTGTTGGACTATGTATTGGTAGATAAAGGACTGTTGAGTAGACTTCAGGATGTCATGTTTATAGAGGGGCTACAGATATATCAGATCACTTTTTAGTTATAGCTACAGTGGGAGTAAAAGGTAGATGGGATACAAGGAAAATAGAATCAGTAAGTAAAAGAGAGGTGAAGGTTTATAAACTAAAAGAGGAGGCAGTTAGGGTAAGATATAAACAACTATTGGAGGATAGATGGGCTAGTGAGAGTGTAGGCAATGGGGTCGAAAATGTATGGGGTAGATTTAAAAATGTAGTGTTAGAGTGTTCAGCAGAAGTTTGTGGTTACAGGCGAGTGGGTGCGGGAGGGAAGAGGAGCGATTGGTGGAATGATGATGTAAAGAGAGTAGTAAGGAGAAAAAGTTAGCATATGAGAGGTTTTTACAAAGTAGAAGTGATGCAAGGAGGGAAGAGTATATGGAGAGAAAAAGAGAGGTTAAAGAGTGGTGAAGCAATGTAAAAGAGAGCAGATGAGAGAGTGGGTGAGATGTTATCAGCAAATTTTGTTGAAAATAAGAAAAAGTTTTGGAATGAGATTAATAAGTTGAGGAAGCCTAGAGAACAAATGGATTTGACAGTTAAAAATAGGAGAGGAGAGTTATTAAATGGAGAGTTAGAGGTATCGGGAAGATGGAGAGAATATTTTGAGGATTTGTTAAATGTTGATGAAGACAGGGAAGCTGTGATTTCGTGTGTAGGGCAAGGAGGAATAACATCTTGTAGGAGTGTGGAAGAGCCAGTTGTGGGTGTAGGGAAGTTCGTGAGGCAGTGGGTAGAATGAAAGGGGGTAAGGCAGCTGGGATTGATGGGATAAAGATAGAAATGTTAAAAGCAGGTGGGGATATAATTTGGAGTGGTTGGTGCTATTATTTAATAAATGTATGGAAGAGGGTAAGGTACCTAGGGATTGGCAGAGAGCGGTATTGTTCCTTTGTATAAAGGCAAAGGGGACAAAAGAGAGTGCAAAATTATAGGGAATAAGTCTGTTGAGTGTACCTGGTAAAGTGTATGGTAGAGTTATTATTGAAAGAATTAAGAGTAAAACAGAAAGCAGGATAGCAGATGAACAAGGGGCTTTAGGAAAGGTAGGGGTGTGTAGACCAAGTGTTTACAGTGAAACATATAGGTGAACAGTATTTGGATAAGGGTAAAGATGTTTTTGTGGCATTTATGGATTTGGAAAAGGCGTATGATAGGGTAGATAGGGGCAATGTGGCAGATGTTGCAGGTGTATGGAATAGGAGGAAGGTTACTGAAAGCAGTGAAGAGTTTTTATGAGGATAGTGAGGCTCAGGTTAGAGTGTGTAGGAGAGAAGGGACTATTTCCCAGTAAAAGTGGGCCTTAGACAAGGATGTGTGATGTCACCGTGGTTGTTCAATATATTTATAGATGGGGTTGTAAGAGAAGTGAATGCGAGGTCTTGGCAAGAGGTGTTGGGCTAAAAGATAAAGAAGCAAATACAAAGTGGGAGTTGTCACAGTTGCTTTTTGCTGATGACACTGTGCTTTTGGGAGATTCTGAAGAGAAGCTGCAGAGGTTGGTGGATGAATTTGGTAGGGTGTGTAAAAGAAGAAAATTGAAAGTGAATATAGGAAAGAGTAAGGTGATGAGGATAACAAAAAGAATAGGTGACGAAAGATTGGATATCAGATTGGAGGAGAGAGTATGGAGGAGGTGAATGTATTCAGATATTTGGGAGTGGACATGTCGGCAGATGGGTCTATGAAGGATGAGGTGAATCATAGAATTGATGAGGGAAAAGGGTGAGTGGAGCACTTCGGAGTCTGTGGAGACAAAGAACCTTGTCCATGGAAGTAAAGAGGGGAATGTAGAGAGATAGTTATACCAACGCTCTTATATGGGTGTGAAGCATGGGTGATGAATGTTGCAACGAGGAGAAGGCTGGAGGCAGTGGAGATGTCATGTCTGAGGTCAATGTGTGGTGTGAATATAATGCAGAGAATTGAGTTTGGAAATTAGGAGGAGGTGCGGGATTACCAAAACGATTGTCCAGAGAGCTGAGGAGGGTTGTTGAGGTGGTTTGGACATGTAGAGAGAATGGAACGAGACAGAGTGACTTCGAGAGTGTATAAATCTGTAGTGGAGGGAAGGCGGGGTAGGGGTCGGCCTAGGAAAGGTTGGAGGGAGGGGGTAAAGGAAGTTTGTGTGCGAGGGGCTTGGACTTCCAGCAAGCATGTGTGAGCGTATTTGATAGGAGTGAATGGAGGCATATGGTTTTTAATACTTGACGTGCTGTTGGAGTGTGAGCAAAGTAACATTTATGAAGGGATTCAGGAAACCGGCAGGCCGGACTTGAGTTCTGGAGATGGGAAGTACAGTGCCGGCACTCTAAAGGAGGGGTGTTAATGTTGCAGTTTTATAACTGTAGTGTAAAGCACCCTTCTGGCAAGACAGTGATGGAGTGAATGATGATGAAAGTTTTTCGGGCCC